>JBAMBJ010001539.1:0-13407 GCA_037043495.1 Drosophila recens
AATTTAATGACTTTTTTTTTATCCAAATTTTTTATATAATTTTTTTAAGATACGTTAATATATTGTTAATCTATCTGAGAAATCAAAGATAGTGAACAGTTATTATTTTTCGACTTAGGAATTTTTTTCTTGCAATAGCCTGAAAAATGGGCGGTCAAAATAATAGTAGTGATGAACATATTCAAATATTTTAATGATGAAAACGATCCAAAACCCCTTTTTTTATTTTAAAGGTTAGATATGTGAAATGCACTTAATAATTAACAAATTTAATAATTTGTTGTAAAGCCTTTATCTTGAATTACCGCCTTACAACGACGGATCATGGCTTTTACATCGTTCTGTGTGTATTGAGCTCCAGGCGCTCCTAGCGATCTTCCAAAGATGAATATTATTTGTTGGTTGATGTTTGGCAATATCCCTCTTGATATCGGACCACAAATTTTCAATGGGGTTCAGATCGGGGGACCGTGGGGACCACTCCAATACATTAACTTTTTTCTATGCGAACCATTCTTTCGAAGATTTGCTGATATGCTTTGGGTCTATGTCCTGTTGGAACCTCCAAATTATCTGCATATCATCTGAAAAATACTGTAGCATAGTGTCCTGCAGAATTTTCACTTGTTCGTGCCTTTCCATTATGGTTATGATCCATTATATGGGTTGGACCCAGTAATGTGAAAATGCGCCCAGGTTATTATTCTCATACCACAATGTTTGATGGTCATGCAGGTGAATCTGGGCTGATATTCGGACTTTAACGGATACCTTACATGTTGTCGAGATCCTCGACCAGCAAAAAAAATAATTTTGGACACATCCGACCACTAGAGGTTTCTTTATTTCTCTAGGGTCAATTCAGATGATCCTTAGCAAATCGAAATCGCTTTTGGGCAGGTATTTTTTTTAATAACGGAATTTTTCACGGGCTTCTTTCTGCCAGATTATTATTTCGCAAACATCTAAGAATGTGTTACACACTTTGGTCCATACCAAAGTTCTCTTTTATAAGTGCTGCAGGAGCAAAAGGGTCGCGTTTCAAAAACCTCACTACTTTTGTCACTAGTCTTTTGGACATGGATCGAGGTCTTCCACATTTATCCTATTTTGGCGACTACTTAATGGCGTTTCTGATTATGGTTGGCAATCATCTAATCAAATTTTTCCACTTCCTTAAACGTTATCCTTTTAGAAATAATTTTTTTATAGGAGCACGCTTTTCTGGAGTGCAATGCTTGCCACGCCCCGTTGTAACAACTCTAAGCAAAATATTTTTTATACAATTTATAGAAAATTATCAAATTACAATTATAAATATCAAATCAAGTGCCTTTCCTGCTTAATATCCTTTTTTTCCACTTTTAATGCATTCACTACTATTATTTTGACCGCCCATTTTTCAGACTATTACAAGAAAAAATTTGCTAAGTCGAAAAATAACAACTGTTCACTATCTTTGATTTCTCGGATGGATTTACAATATAATAACGTATCTTAAAAAAAATAAATAAAAAAATTGGATAAATTAAAAGTCTTTAAATTTTGAGCTTTTGTAAGTTCATTGCAGGCACTACTATTTTTTTGACCGCAGCTGTATATGTTGATATTATGTTGTTAATATAATCGATAGTCTCTTATCGAAAATATCAAACAAAATACTAATTGCCTATCGATACTGATATTATGTTGTTGTAGGAGGAGGAGGCCGCCAGCAGCAGTGAGGAGGAGACGAAGAAGAAGAAGAAGCCGGCACCCAAAAAACGCCCACAGCCGACCAAGCACAAGGTGTCTGCCAAGAAGAAGCGCAAGACGCTCAATGCCGACGATTCCGGCACCGAAAGCGACGCCGGCTCCGATTCCGACTACGAGGTGGTCAAGAAGCCAACACCCAAGAAGAAGGCCGCCAAATCCGGAGGCGGCGCTGCCGGCGGAACGGGACGCAAGAGCACCGGATTCACGCGCGCCTACAATCTGTCGCCGGAGCTGTCGGCGCTGATGGGCGCCGATTCGCTGCCACGGCACGAGGTGGTCAAGAAGGTGTGGGCCATAATCAAGGAGCGGGATCTGTACGATCCGAAGAACAAGCAGTTTGCCATATGCGATGATGAGCTCATGAAGGTGATGAAGATCAAACGTTTTCGCACTTTCGGGATGTTGAAGCATCTCAAGCCGCATTTCCTGGATTAAGTTCTCTCCCCTCTCCCCCCTTCCCCCCTCTCGATATTCCTATACAGATGCAAATGGTCAGCGTGCACCAATACATGGACAGACTCACACACACACACACATAGACACTTACATACATACAGCGGCGGCAATATTAATAGGGACACTCTTTCTTTTACTATAACAGCTATTGTAAGTCAAGTCTTCAAATTTAAAAAATATATTTGGAAAGGTCATCTAAATTCCGTTTGAATGATACAAAATTTCCTTAACCCATTGAGTACCCATGGAATATTTTGAATTTTTCCAAAAGTCTACTTTTTCAACTTTTTTCCTCGATTTTTCACAAAAAATATTTTGATGCAAAAAAATTCTTGGAACAATTCTAAGAGTAACTGCAAAAGAAAATTTTCAAAAATATTTTTGATAGTAATTTTTATAATTTTTTGAAAACTGCAAAAAATGCACTTTTTGCATGAAAATGAGGAAAAATGGGTTAAAATGGTCATTTTTAGGATTTTCAAACAATTTTAAAAAATACTAGCAAAAATATTTTTGAACATTTTTTTTTGCAGTTACTCTTAGAATTGTTTCCAGAATTTTTTTGCATCCCAACATTTTTTGGAAAAAATCGAGGAACAAAGTTGAAAAAGTAGACCTTTTTTAAAATTCGAATATTTTAATGGGTACTTAATGGGTTAAGAAAAGTTATGCATCATTCAAACGGAATTTAGATGACCTTTCCAAATATATTTTTTAAATTTGAAGACTTGACTTACAATAGCTGTTATAGTAAAAGAAAGAGTGCACCTATTAATATTGCCACCACTGTACATCGCTTAACATTTAGTTTTTAGTATTTTGTTCGCTTCCTATTTTTGCAAACTTTCGGATCTTTGCGACAATTTTGTTTCTGTTTAAGAAATTTTGTAATAATTTTCTTAATTTAATTAATTTTTCCAATGCGTTTAGGATTAAAGACGAATCTACACATAATTTCATGTAGTCTACGGCATTTTTATAAACAACAAACAAACAAAATAAAAATTAATGATTTAATTTTTTGTAACATGTAATTTACGATTTATGGTAAAAAAGAAGAAAACAAAAAATATCTAAAGAAACAAAAAGAAATTTTAAGGCATGATATCAAATAAAAATAGACGAGTGATGCATCTGATAAAAATAACAAAGTAGAGTGTATTTATTTTTAAAAGGTGGGGAAAAAGGAGCGAAAGTTTTATCTTCATTTTTTAAAAGTCAAAATTATTGTTAATTTTGACATGAACAATGAAACGTCTCAGAATCAAATATAAAATATTTTATACTAATTATCACATTTGGAATTAAGTTTCAAAATTTAAAAATTTTAATTTTCGAAAAAAATTCAATATCTTGGGACGAAAATGATTTTAAACAAAATTTTTTAAATTTAAATTCAAATTAACTTTTGAGACCAATCCAAAACTATATAACATTTGGAATTCGGATCAGTTTTGGCCAGGGACTAAAACCGTAACCGTTAACCGGTATTAGCCGATTGAAATTTTTAGCCGTAACAAAACTTTTTTAATAAACCGAAAAGCTGAATTTATTCCGACCGAAATAAACGTTTAGAAACCGATTCAAAATAACGGTTAACTACGGTTTGGTCAAGCGCAAAATTTAATAATGTTAATTAGATGTCATCCTGTTTTTTAGAAGTAAATTTTATTTTTGTTTCCAATTTTTATATTTGATCTCAATAAAAAGATCTTCATTTTTGAAATTTTCGAATACTTGTTTTCTAATTTACAGGTTTTTAACATTTTAAATAAACTTTGTCGTGAACCAAAAACATACTGGTATTTCAAAACCGAATCATACAAAAAAAAACTCAAATTTTTCAAAAAAAAACTCAAATTTTTCAAAAAAAAAACTGAAATTTTTCAAAACCAAAAACTTAATTCAAACATAATCGTAAACGTAATTGAATCCGATAACCGATTCAGTTTAATAAACTGTTTTATACAAATTAAGACATAAGAAGTTGATTAAAACTTAAAACTTGAGTTTTTTAAATCAAAAAACTTCAAAAAATACTAGGAAAATCTAATCAATTTTGTCAAGGCAATAAAATATTGAAAATTTTTTACATAAAAATAAATCCTCTGCTCTGATATTTATCCATTTAAAGAAAACACTCAAAATTTTGCTCAATAAAACTTTTTTTTATTGTTTTTCGCATTTCTCACAATTTTTGTTCAAATTTTAGCTTAGTTTTTTTTTTTACAAGCATTTTGTTTAAATTTCACGTTTTTGTTCAATTGTGTATGGTTTTTTTGTTTTTACATAAAGTTCTCTAATATATTTATGTATATGCGTGTGTATATAATATATATATATATATATATATATAGAATTCTTTATCATTATCTTTATGTGATATTTGCCAGCGAGTATCTCAATAATTGAAAAATCGGGAATTATTTGCACTGCATTTTCATCAATTCACTTTCAATTTCATTGAGGATACAACAAACTGCGGAAGAAGGGGAGGGCAAAAAAGCATTGTTAACAAATTGTATAATTAAGTGGTAAGTACATAAACAAAAAATACAAATTACATAAACAATTGGTACAAAATTTATATATATGTAAATTATTATTTTTTTTAGTATATAAATGTAGGTAAATTCCAGGGAACGGCAATAAAACGTTTCAAATTTATAAATTCAAATTCAAGGTTGCCACTTTTGGTACATTTTTTAAAATGGTACATTTTCATAGGAAGAATCTATTGGAAATGGTCCACTTTTTACATTTTAGTAAGTAGAATCTATTGGAAATGGTACATTTATTTAGAATGGTACATTTTCATAAACGGAATCTATTAGAAATGGTACTTTTGTTGAAATAAAATAAACTTTTTTTAAAATATGACTTTTTTTGTTTGAAGAAATAAAGTTTGATACTTTTAAGAAACTACTATTTTTAAATTGAAACTATTGTCAATATGTAGATCTCGGATTTTGCAAACTTCCATATTTTTCATCAGATTGGAACCAAACTTTGTATTTAGGTATGTTATAATTTAAAAAACCAATTTCTGATGCATGTCGATAATATGCAAATTATATGCAAAAAATATGCAAAAAAATATGCTAAAAATATGCAAAATATGCAAAAAAATATGCAAAACATGCAAAAAATATGCAAAATATGCAAAGCATCTGCAATCAAATTTCATCGAAAAATTGAATCATACATGCCGTTAAAGTAAACTGGCAGCCATAAGTCATCGAAAAAAACATTGATCAAAGCTGATTGGTGTTATTTTACTTTGTGTAGAGAAGTAGAATGCCTAAGAACGACAAAAATAGGGAAAACTTATTCGGAAAATGGCTTAACAGCCTTCCCGAAAAGTGCTTTAAAATTGAGGGAAAAAACATAATTTGTACAAGCTGTGATAAAAAGGTAAAATTTAAATATCACAATTTTGAAATTTTTTTACAAATTTAAAAATTGGATCATCGATTGTTAAATTTTAAAAAACGTTCTAATGTTCCTAATATCTTAGATTCCTTGTGACAAAAAATTCCAATTGCAGCAGCATATTGGTTCTCAACTTCACAAAAGGTGTAAGGCATCAAATAACAACAGCGAAGAAAGTGAACCTACTTTCGGCAACACGTCCAGCAACTGTTCCGAGAGCAACAATGAATTTAAGTCGGACTTATGTACAGCGTTGGTTGCAGCAAATATTCCCAATGAATCGCTTTTTTATTGTTATTTGATTTATTAAATATAGAAACAATTTTTGCATATTTTGCATATTTTGCATGATTTTTGCATATATTATGCATATGCATTTCATGCAAATATGCAAAAAAAAAATATGCGCATCGTTTTCCACTCTATTTTTAACGAAACGAACTTTGGTGTTATCAGAATTCACCTATCTTATCCCTATAAAAACATGCAAATATGCAAAATCCAAGGTCGATCAATATGGTACTTTTTAATATGTTTTCTTTTTAGAATTGTTGTTTGTTTTTAAAAAAATAAAACTTTTTTAAATGCTTTCTTCATTAAGCTGATAAACTTTTATAAAAATAGTTTTTAAAAAATAGTACACTTCTTTTAAAATGGTACATTTTAATGTCAAGCAGAAAAATTGTGTTCATTTCATAGAGAATATTCAAATTTTTTAATGGTGTTTACTTCAATGAATTGTAACATGTTCAAAAGAATTTATAGTATTTTTAAAAATGTTAAAATTCTAAAATATTTAACAAAATATTATTAAAAAAAAAATTTTTTGAAAAACTAAAAAAAAAATAGCTTGGTACTTTGATAGAAAAGGGTACTTTTTAAAACATTTGGTACTTCTGGTTGTTGGTACAAATTCAAAGCAAATTATATTATTTTTAAAAATAATAATATTTTAAAATATTTATCAGAATATTTTTTTATTTTAAAAATAAGCACACTTTTTTAAAAACTAAAAAAATAACCTTGGACTTTTGATAGAAAATGGTACTTTTTAAAAAATATGGCAATTCTGGTTGTTGGTACATGTTCAAAACAAATTATACTATTTTTTAAAACAATAAAATATTAAAAAATTTATCAGAATATTTTTTTTTTTTATAAAAAGTAAACTTTTTGAAAAAATAAAAAAAAAACCTTGGTACTTTGTTAGAAAATGGTACATTTTAAAAAATATAAACTTCTGGTGGCAACCCTGATTATTGTTAAGTACACTAAAGAGAGAAGGGGAGGGGGAAGAGTGGTAGACTGCGAGAGAGCTGAAAGAGTGTGTGTTGTTTAGTCACCGAAACCGTTAGTTCTAGTGTTGCAAAATGACGAAATATGATGGTGATGAGAAATCAAATACTGAAAGAACTTGTTAATTGTTTACAATTCTTTTTTAAATGCTAGCAACTAAAAAGCGTTCGTTTAGTGTTTAATTTGTTGTTGTTGTTGTTTTGGTGTCAAATATATATATATGTATATATAATTTATATAGTAACTTTTGTTAGTGTTGTTCTGTGTTTTTTTTTTTGGTTTTTTGAGAACTTTTGAATTCTCACATAAATAGTTTTATAATCTTGCAAAGAAAATACTTTCGTTGGCGTTGTGTTGCTAATTGTTGTGTAGTTGTTGTTGTTGTTATTGTCCCCCCTTCTCTTAATAGCGATAGTAATTGGGCTTGAAAGGACCGGCCTTATTGAGGCCCATATACTTGGCCTGCTCATCGCTCAGCTCCGTCAGATGGGCATCAAACGTGGGCAAATGCAAACTGGCCACATACTCATCCATTTTCTTGGGCAGCAAATAGACATCGGACTTGTATCTTCCCGGCGGCGCATTAAACAGTTCAATCAGGGCCAAGGCCTGCGTCGCCGAGGTAATCGATACCGCAAACGATGGTATGCTCGAGCAGCTCAAATTGACCAGACGACCCTCGGCGAGCAGTATGATGTACTTGCCCTCGGGCCAAATGATGTGATCCACCTGGGAGCGCACCTTCTCCCAGGTCAGATCCGGTGTGCGCAGCCCATTCACATCGATCTCCGTGTTCGAGTGTCCCATGTTGCAAATGATGCAGCCGCTCTTCATCTTGTCCATGTGCTCGCGCACCACGACGTTCTTGTTGCCCGTCGCCGTCACCACAATGTCTACGTTGCGAATCACCTCGTTTAGTTTGACCACCCGGAAGCCGTCCATGCTCGCTTGCAGCGCACAAATCGGATCGATTTCGGTGATGTACACAATGCAGCCCTGGAAAGAAATTTAAGAAAACTGCTATTAATATTTGTATATAATGAAAATAATAGAAATTACTTTATAATGTTTAAATGTGTCATTAATTTTATTCATATAATTTAATTTAGTTCCTATTCCATCGTTATTTTCTTTAGATTAAAACTTGTTTTAGATTAAACTTGTTGTAAATTAGCAAAGATTTTTTATTTTATAATTCGAATTTTTAATAAAATTTTAAAATAGTACAAAATATTTAAAATAAAATGCTTCGACTCAAGCTGCTCCTATGTTGTTGTTCTAAGCTTGCTCGCGAGTCTTTTGTGCGACTTCACGGCGCCGAATAGGCAGAAATAAAACTGGGAGCAGCCGCTTGCTCCCGGAGCCCATGCGTGCCCACCGCTGCTAAAAATTATAAATACAAAGCTTTTTGCTATAATTACGACTATATTTGGAACTTTATTGGGTTTTCTGATTTTTACTTGATATAAAATAGATATAAATAGAAATTACTTTATAATTATTCATTTTTTTGCTAACGTTGGGAAGTTCTTAGTGCTTTAGGCGCCCAATTTTTAAATAAGCATTAAAATTTAATTCTTGTTTCAACATTTTTTTATTAAAATTTGTTTTAAATAAACAATAATTTTTGTTTAATTATTCAAATTTAAAATTAAAATAAAATATCCCTGCATTATTTATTTATAAAAATATCGTTTAAGATTCTCCTTTATGGCCCATTTTTTAAATGTCTAGTTAATATCTCAGATAACTTATTGAAAGATTTTTTACGTAAAAAATAAACCTTTTTAAAATATATCATTTAGCATTTAAATGGATTATCAAAAATGGACAATAACTACAAAGTTTAATTTAAATCTGAATGCAAATTTTGCAATCTTTAAAAAAAAAAAAATTTGAAAATTTTAATTTAAAATGATTCATATTGTAAAAGTTATAAATACAAGTATTTTTTATATGATAATTTACAGGGCTTAAAACCGAAACGAATTTCGGTTTCAGTTACGTTTACGGTTATGTTCGCATTTAGGTTTTCGGTTTCGAAAAAATTTTGTATATCGGTTACGTAACGGTTATCGGTTTTTTGTATGATTTGGTTTCAAAATACCGGTATGATTTTGGTTCACAACACAAATTATTTAAAATGTTAAAGACATTTAAATTGAAAAACAAATATTAAAAATTTTTAGAATTTTAGATCATTTCATTGAGTTCAAATATACGAATTGGAAATAAAAATTAAACTCATTTGAAAACCAGGATTAGACCATAATAAGATAATTAAATTTTATGCTTGACCGAACCGAAATTAAGCGTTATGTGTGAATCGGTTACTAAACGGTTATATTGGTTTGAATATTTGCGTATAATAAAAAAGTTTTTCTTCGGTTATGGTTTCAGTAACCGCTAAAAATTTCAATCGGTTAATACCGGTTAACGGTTACGGCTTTAATTACGATTACTTTAAAAGCTGTTCCCTTACTTTTTGTCCCCTGATTTTAACTTGATCTTAAAAGTATAGCTGCTCTTACCTGTCCCTTTAGCGCCTGGGCGCATCCCTTGCCCACGTCTCCGTAGCCGCAGACGACGACCTGCTTGCCGCCAAACATGACGTCCGTCGAGCGCTTGAGACTGTCCAGAATGGACTCCTTGCAGCTGTAGAGATTATCGAACTTGGTCTTGGTCACCGAATCGTTGACATTCATGGCCGGCACCGTCAGCTTGCCCGCCTTGGACAGCTGATAGAGGCGATGGACGCCGGTGACGCTCTCCTCGACAATGCCCTTGACCAGCTTGAACATGGTGGGATATTTCTTGAGCATCAAATGTGTCGCATCGCCGCCATCGTCCAGGATCATGTTGGGCTGCCAGTTCTCGGCATTCACACAGCGATCGATGCACCACCAGAAATCCTCCTCAGTCTCCCCGCGCCAGGCAAAGATTGGTATTCCCGATTCCGCCAGAGCAGCGGCAACTTCGTTCTGCAAAATAGAAAATAGAGAGAGTGAACGGGAAAAGTTAGATTAGTCAGTGTTGGCAAACTTGGCTTTTTTTTTGTAAGTCAAAACTAGCGTTTTTTAGCGCTTTTTTTTTGGTGGATTGCTTGTGAGTCTTTTAGGCGCCACTTATGCAAAAGTAACGAATAGAACACTTTTTTTAGAGATATCTTTTTAATGGTAACGTTTTTAAAAAATGACTTTTTTGTATGAAGAAACTTGATCATTTTAAAAAACTATTTTCTTTTTATTAATACTGTTTCCAAAATGATACTTTTTAATATGAGTTATGGGTAGATTATACAGGGTTTAAAAGTTAAGCGTTTTTTCATTAAAACTGGCTTTATTTGCTTTTGAGCGATAGAATGTTTGAGCGTCTCTCTGGCGCAACTTATCAAAAAAAAATAGAGCATTGAGAGTCTTTTTTGGATATTGTAAAGATTTAAATGAAAAAAAAAAAGGTTGCTACTTTTAAAAAACTACTTTTTTATAATTTAAACTACAGCTGAACTTCCATAAATCGAACGTCTATAGCTCGAATTCTCTCTAACTCGAACTAAATTAAGTGCCAATAGCGTATACTAAACAAAACTAAAATACTTCCACAAGTCGAAGTCTGCCTAACTCGAACATTTTTTTGGGATAATGGTGATTCGAGTTAGGGAAGCTCTACGGTATTTCCAAAATTGTACTTTTTAATACGACTTAGGGGTAGATTAAAAATGGTTGAAAAGTTTAGCTTTTATTTTAATCAAAAACCAGCGTTTTTTCATAAAAACTGGCTTTTTTATTGCTTGCGAGCGATGGTGCGTTTTTTTGGCGGCACTTACAAAATAAATAACGGATAGAGCACTTCTGGGAGCCAAAAGTATTGTTTTTAATATGACTTTTTTGTATGAAGAAATAAACTTAGTAATTTAAAAAAAAACTACTTTTTTATAATTATCCCAAAAAAGTACTTTTCCATAAAATTTATGAGTAGAGTAGGCATATTTGAAAAGTTTAGCTTTTTTTTATACCAGAAACTAGCGTTTTTACATTAAAACGTGCTCTTATAAAAAAATGGAGCACTGAGACCACTTTTAGGAGATACCGTAAAGTTTTAAATGAAGAAAAAAATGATAGTTAAGAAATTACATTTTTACTATTGAAACTTTCATCAAAATTGTACTTTTTAATAACATTTTTAATAATGGTTAAAAAGTTTAGCTTTTTTTGTAAGCAGAAACTAGCGTTTTTTCATTAAAATGGGCTCTTTTTTTTTGCTTTTGATCGGTAGTGCGTCTCTCTGGCGCCACTTACCAAAAAACAACGTATAGAGCACTTTTTAAAAGTATCCTAACCAAAAACCGAATGATTTAAAGAGATATTTAATATTCAACATGACAAAGATAACATTCCATCACATTCTCAACGAAATTTTTTAATTTTCCTTAAAATAAAATTGGCTTTATTGTTTTTTAAGGCCATCTCGGAGGACTCTACAAGAACTTTAGCTTTTAATGAAAATTTGCTCCATTTTGAATGTTCCCATGCTATTTTTAAATGGCAACCGTGGAAAGGTGGAAACTAGGGTAAGGTAGGTAGGTAGGTGTTGTAGGTGTGTGTGTGTGTTGACTGCACCCACTAAGCACAGCACTTGGCTGATAAGCCGCCCAGCTCTGCACTGTGATTCAGTTGTGTCAATATCACAAGTCGATAAGGGGCAACGATTCGTGCTTTTGTGGCTGTTGCGTTTAATTAGACGATGTATAAAATAAAAAAAAAGAAAATAAATAAAAAACAGGGTATAATAATGTGCTGTGTCCGTGCTAATTGCATACGATATGGTCAGTAGCAGTATAAAAAAAGGGAGTCTCAAAGTCAGAGCTGCTCTCAAGCGACAGAAACCAGTTTCTCCCCCTCCCTTTGCTGCCAGGAGCGTAGTGTGAAGGGGGCAGGGGAAGGGGCTGACAGACCCAATTTTTTAGGCGCACACACATCAATTATCAGCGTTGACTCTTTGATTGCCAAAGCAGCCACTTGAGCCACCCGCGACCCCTTTAACTCTTTTCGCCTGCGTCATTTGATTGATCATTTGTTTGTCTCTATATAAGAGTGTGTGTGTGAGTGTGTGTGAGTGAGTGTGTGTTTGTTGTGCGTGACCGACAATTGGCTCAAGTGTCTGGCGTTGTCACAAAATAATGTTGCGCCTCTAGATTGATAAAGATCGTTGCTTCTTTAGTCTCCCTACTCCCCTCATCAGTTCTTTTCTCTCTTTTAATTCCTTTCAAAATCTTCTTTATACTCTTCCCACAAGTTTCTTCCTATATATACTTATAGATTAAGTTCTATACTTATCTAATTTTTATAATTTTTCTTACACAACTATATAAATTAAATTTTAAAATTGAAAATAAATTTTAAGTTTTTTTTAATAAATTTTAATTTGAAAATTTTCTGAAATTGTCAATTTATTTCAAAATATTAAAATGAAAATTTAGGCAGTCTATACATAAGTATTTGTAGTAAAATACTTATCAGAACAAAAATGATCAATCATTTAAATTAGTCATCACAACAACTTGAGCTTAATTTTGAATTTTTAAACAGAGATAACAAAAAATTTAAATAAATTTTAATCAAAATAATTGAATCAAAAGTTTCTCGACTTCTCTACGCTCAATTTTCTTCACTTCCTCTCACAATTACCATCTATATTTCTGGAGATTTTCAAATAAAGTTTATAAGAATTTCAATAAATTCAACTTTTTCAAATTTTTATTCTATCTGTAAATATAAAAAACCAAGAAATAACCTAATCAGCCCAAATATAAATAGGCATGAATCAGTAAATTTTGCATAGAGACAACCAAAAAATTTAAATAAATTTTAATCGGAATAATTGACTCAACAGTTCGTCTATTTCTTTACGCTCTATCTTCTCTCAATTCTCCTTTGCTCTTCTCACAAATTCGCTTTCATTTTATAGAGCTCTTCTCCATATAAATATATGTATATATATAAAACTCTTTGTCCTGACTGACTGACTGACATATCAGCATGTAGGCCAAACGGTTAAGCCTAGAAAGCTGAAATTTTCACACATATTATTATAAGTAACTTTTTTACTCTCTCATCCATCAAGATAATCATTTTCCCTTTTAACTAATTGAGATAAAAATTTGACGTTCTTATCACAAATTTTCTTGCTAAATGAAAACTTTTCGTTGTAAGACAAAACTAGCGTTTTTTTGGAGTTTTTATTTACTGGCTTCACTCATCAAAAAAAAGCCTTTTAACTAATTGATATTAGCACTAACAAATTTGATGTTCTTATCACAAATTCGTCTGCTAAATGGAAACTTTTCTTTATTTAAATGTGAAAAAGTTTACCTACAAAAAGTTAAGTGTGCATTAATTAATAATAAAATTTAATTGTAGATGAATTTTAGCTGACTCGACGTCTAATTAATGTCAAAATGACACTATG
>JBAMBJ010001541.1:0-37136 GCA_037043495.1 Drosophila recens
CTTTTACAAATTTTTGTTAAAAAATCGAGGAAAAAAGTTTCGAAAATTGACTTTTACATAAATTCGAATTTTTCGAAGGGTACTTAATGGGTTAAGGAAAGTTTTATATCATTCAAACGGAATTTAAGTGACCTTTCCATTGATACCAATATGTTAACGATAGGGGAACAATTGAGCCAAAACTACAAACTCAAAAGGGTGTGCTAACCTGATGACGAGCAGTGTATATGTGAAATATTTTATTGACTTACCGCAAAGTCTGGGCTTTAAGAAAATTACCCTCATTTTCCAGCAAAATGTCAAATACGCTATTCACGCAAACAAAACTGTTGATCGTCATTTGACATTGTGTTTTCAAACTTATTGCAAGAAAAAAGTAATGTATATGGCCGCTTAACTATTGTTTTGATTATTGAAGCTTAAGTTAAATCCCTAGGGTTGCCACGTCGTAGAAATTTTAGTCATCAACAAGGCAAACCCACTTGACCAATTATCAATTTCGGGCATGCAAAAATTCATACTGCAACAAGCTAATTTAAAATTTTTAAAATGTTAAATAAGTATAATATAGCTAAGAGAATGCCTTTTTTTTTATTTTGGCGAAAGATTTTTTATGTTGGGCCCACAATGAAGTTATAACTTCATTCCATTCCATTGGTCCATTCTTAAAAAATTTTATCGCACGGACGTGTCCATCTCTAATCGATATGCATAACAAATTCTGCAATTGTTGAATCGGCTGCGACAAATGGTTTAATTGTGGATTACTTTGATTGCAGTACAAGATTGCAAGTCAGCATGGAGATCGCTTCGGGACAGCTACAAATACTACATTAAGGCGTCGGAGAAGAAGCGGGCAAAGAGTGGAAGTGCCGGTGGAGTAGGGCCACAGCCACCCATGGCACACCTGAAGTTCCTTTTAAATATTAATAAAACACAAAAAATATATGTTTTAATTTGTTTTTATTTAATTGCATGTATTTTAGAACCCAGCAGCTTCGTCCTGCCAAGAAACGGACCCCTCTGGGGAGTTTACAAAATTTTTAATGGAATTCCGAATATGTTTGGGATAGTCGGTGTAGCGACCACGAAATGACGGAAGCTCAGCTAGTGTACTACGGGTAAGAGTTTCCATGTTGTTCGGCATGTATTCCCGCGGATTTGTACGCAACATAAAATTGTGCAAGGTATATGTCAAATTTGCAAACTACAAATAAATGATAGATATTATAATGTATTGTCCATGTATTTATCTATATTAATACTTACTCCGCTACCATATCGTTAAATTATAAAAAAAAACATAGAAACTAATTTTTGTGAAGTTTAATACTAAACAAAGGCGTGCCATTCAACAAGGAGCAAAAATTATATACAAGTAAGTAAACGCCTTAAAAAATAACAAACAAGAAAAACTCAGTGACATGTGTGTGTATGTGTATGTGTGTGTGTGAGTGCTCTAGTATGCAGTAAATAGTTTTGAAGATCTCTGTTGACCTAGGCTTCAAAGGAATTATGCAATTCTCACCTTTTGGCAGTCGAAAGTTTTAATGCTAGGAAACATATCTAACTATAAGATGCAGGCTAATTTTATAGTAGCCCTGTCTAGCTGTTTTATACCCTGTTATCAGGGTACAGTCGCTCCCAAATTATTTTTCTCACTACTATTACATACTTCAGATTTTAAATGAAGTTCTATTTTGATGAAAAGGAGATATTATTAAAATTAAAACTTTTTATTTTTTAATTTTATTTTTTATATATATTTATTAAGCACAATGCAAGCCATAACATACATAGGTCAAAATGTAGTGAGTCAAAATAAAATTAGATAAAAGGATCATTGTGAATCAAGAAAATTGTATTTTGTCTAACAATTTGCGTGAAAGAATACTGTGAGTGAATGGGATTATGTTTGCTTATGTTTTAAAATTTTTTATGTTCACAAATATTAATGTTATTATCAATTCTTTTCTTTCAGGCAAAATTATTGGCGATAGCTAATTTAATCAATAATTTTAAGAACAATAAAAAAAAATAATTTTTTTTAAAATTAAATAAAAATCAAATTATTTGAATTGCAAAAAAGAGAAAAAGACAAATAAATTAAAGAAAAAACAAGAATATTGAAACTAATGAAAGTTAAGAAACCAAAATATACAAAAAAAAAAAATTGACGAGTAAAACAAATATAAAAAAATTTTTAAATTATAATATGTTTATAAAAAAAAGTATTAAAATTTATTTAAAATCAAATTATTTTGAATTGCAAAAAAGAGAAAAAGACAAATATATTAAAAAAAAGAACGAATATTGAAACTAATGAAAGTAAAGAAACCAAAATATACAAAAAGAAAAATTAACAAGAAAAACACGAAAAAACAAACAAATATAAAGAAATTTTAAAATTATTTTGAATTGCAAAAAAGAAAAAAAAATAAAGAAAAAGAAAGAATATTGAAACTATGAAAAGTTAAGAAACCAAAATAAACAAAAAGAAAAAAACTTGACGAGAAAAACACAAAAAACAAACAAATAAAAAAAATTTTAAAATAAAATAATTTTAAAAAAATTTATTAAAATTGAATAAAAAACAAATTATTTTGAATTGCAAAAGAGAAAAAGACAAAAATATTAAAAAAAAGAAAAAAATTGAAATTAATGAAAGTTAAGATACCAAAATATACAAAAAGAAAAATTAACAAGAAAAACACGAAAAACAAACAAATATAAAGAAATTTTAAAATTAAAATATTAATAAAAAAAATTTTTGGTTGAAAAAAAACAATTTTTAAAAATATTAAATTTATTAAAATAATTTAAAGCGTAAAACAAAAATAAAAAATATTAAATTTATTAAAAAAAATTTAAAGCGTAAAACATAAATACATTTGATCAAAAAAAAATTAAAAAATCAAGAAAATAATAATAAAGGACAAATTTAAAAAAATATTACAAATTTGTCGATTGAAGAAAAGAAATTAAGGTTTAAAAAAATTTGGTATTGTAATTATTAAGTACTTTAAAATATACACAAAACAAATAAATATATTATAAAATAAAAAATACAAAACTATATCAAAAAATTGAAAAAGTTGTATAAAAAGATTTTGATTCTTTATTTGAAATGTATATTTAGGAAAAAAAGTAATAAAATATTGAATATAATATTCAAATATACACAATTAAATACAAATAAATTGTTTCTTTAAAATGGCTGGGCGTCCTCTTAAGAAACCGCATCATTTTAAGAGAAAGCTTTTAAACGAAACTGACGGTGTAGATCGTAAAAAGGTTAAAATAAATGATAATTTAGAAATTGAATCTGATCAAAAGAAAACATTTTCAGACAAAGCAATAAGATCGCAAATGAATAGGGATTTAGAAACACCTAAACGTACTTCTCAAAGGATAAAATATGTTTCAAGAAAAGTTCGTTTAAATAGGGAATCAGAGATGCATGAACAAAGACAAAAAAGGCTCAAAAAAGAAAAAGCTAGGGCTACCACAAACAGAGCCTTAGAGACTGAAGAAGAGAAACTTAAACGCTTGGAAAAGATGCAAAAAGGGCTACTTCCAAAAGAGAAAATGAAACAGAAGATCAGAGAGTTGAACGAATTGAAAAAGAAGCGCAAAGAACTATTATTAAACAGAGCCTTAGAGACTGATGAAGAGAGACTTAAACGCTTGGAAAAAGAAGCGAAAAGGGCTATATCAAACAGAGAAAACGAAACAGAAGACCAGAGACTTGAAAGACACAAAAAAGACGCTCAAAGAGCTGAAATAAATCGGAATTCCGAGACTGAAGAACTGCGTATTCAGAGACTCGAAAATCAAGCTCTAAGAAAACGAGTCAATCAAATGCACCACTCTCAAATTTCAAAAAAATCCAACAAATCAAACCAAAAAATTTGTTAATAAATCAAAAAGAAATGTAGAAGATGTTGAAAGTATGAGAATAAATGAAGAAAAAGATTCCGACTTTATTAATCTTCGAAATTTGTTTCATTTAAATACAACTATTTATGATTTGGTAAACAACATGATGAATATATGTAATAATAATAACAGAGTTGACGTTGAAAAAAATATTTCGAAAATATTTCATCACAGAAAAACCATTATAAATTCGTTTTGTAAAAATGTGTGCATTCTAAAAGAGAAATTTATGACCCTTAAAATAAACGTGGATTCCGCTTCCAATCCCGAATTTTATTTATTATTTGGTCCATCATTGCATACACGACACTCGGAAGCTTATTTTTCAAGTGCATCGTATAACCCTTTAAAACTAAAAACAACTTTTATTTTAAACTCGGACGGAAGAGCTAAAAATATTTTTGAAAATGAACAACATACCGTTGAAAAATGGAAATGCAATCCAGAAATATGTAATATTAATAAAACGACAATATCGCACCAATATTTATCACTTATAACAACTTTTATTAATTACAAACATGAAGAAATTCTCGGATTTTTTAAAAATATTGACAAATGCTCAAACAAAGTTGACAAACCAGAGTTGCAACAAAAATCGCCCGAAAAAGAATATGATACCTATGACTACGTGAAAAAATTAAGAGAGGGCCACCAGGACTATTGCTATGAGCATGAGAACAATTGTCATTCTGTCTTGCTTTTTATACGACGACTCTCTCCACATTTTCCATATATTCGACAAATTTTGAAATTAATATACTCAATAAAAGCTGATTTGCGTAAAATTGATAATTTAACTATTGGAATGTTAGCAAAGAATATTCATGAACTTATAAATACAGCTGATCAGATACATTTTAAAACCAAAAACTATTCGGTAGACTCCTTTCCCTTTAGTCATGAAGGTGAAATATGGGATGAGTATGTACATGCATTTAATGAGCTTAAAAAAAATGAGTGCCGAAATATGTGGCCAATACATCCATGCGCTTCATGCTTAACGTTATGCTCTGCAGAAAACTTAAAAGAAATTCCTGACTATTTGTGGGATAAATCACGTCATTTCCAAGATTTATTACATTATTATGAAAACGAGGAAGAATCTTTTTTCAATGATATGCGCATATGTCAATTCTGCCTTTTGAAACTTAAGAGTGGGTCAATACCTCCGACGTGCGTACTTAATAACTTACAATTTGATTCAGTCCCAGAATGCATTTCATGTTTAAATGAGTTTGAAAAATTATTTATTCAACGAGCAAAAGCATTTCAAGTAATTGCTCGAATGGACACAGTTATGGGTGGACATAATAAGCAACGACCAAGCTCTGATGTTATTAAGAAAATTAAGGGAAGAGTTTTCCATTTACCATTACCCCTTGAAAATACTTTGAAAAAGCTTCCGAGTCCAGAAGAAGCGATTCTGAAGAATCAAGATATTACGGTTATAGTAAGAGGTATTCCAAACAAAACTAGAAATGTATGGCAATCACTAATTGATGTAAAAAAAATTTTTGAAGCGTTAAAATGGCTAAAAAATAATAATTCATTGTATTCTGAAATTTCGCTTCCTTATAATGCAGAAGCCCTTCTAGATGGTGTTAATGTAGACTGTATATATGATTCAAATTTAAGTGATTTGTCAAATGACAACGGTATATCAGAGAATACAAATACAAATACAGATTCTGATATTAACATTAATGAACATGATTTGCAAGTAAATGATCCTAACGATAAGGCAATGCTTACCCAAAAAAATGCTTCAGATGATTTTTATGAAAATATGACTATATATCCAATAATAGAAAGAAAAACTTGTGCTGAGCCTGCCACAGTGTATCAAGTATTAAAAGTAATTGATGATTGTATTGATAATCGAGATGAGAGTTTGGACCTGAAATGCTTTCCCGATATTTTCTGTAGCGGACGAAATGGTCAAGGCCAGCAAAGAGAAGTTCAATTAAAGCCAGGAGAATTTATTAAATGGATTTTAAAATGCAAGCATAGTAGATTTCGATTGAATCAGCAGTATTTATTCTATTTACTAAATCAAACAAATATACGGCAACTTAAGGCGGGCATATTTCATAAGCTAAATATAACATCGTCGACAAAAAATCTTAACAAAAACAACTTTATGAGAATGATAGAAGACAATAAAGAAATAAATAATAATTTATCAACAATATTTGTTCGGCTACGAAACACAGATCAGTTCTGGAGGATAAGAAAAAATGATTTAAATTGTATGATTGAAAATTATGGACCCGCAACATTTTTCCTAACTCTTAGCCCTAGCGAATATCATTGGGATGATCTTCACGATTTTCTGTGCATAAGAAACAACATTTCCAATAAAAAATCACGAACAACATCCAGTCTTATTGCTGCTGATCCTGTCAGTGTATCACTGTTTATGAATATGAAATTTGAGGCTATATTAAAATTTATACTATCCAAAGATAACTGTCGCCGCACTTCGGCGTTTTTTATATATTTTTTTTTATATTTTATTACGTTTTTTATTAATTTAAGTTAGTTGTTGAATTTTTATGAAGTCTAGTGTTAGTTAGGTTTAGGGCGAAGCGAGAGCGCAATAAAGCTTTCGTCATTCGCTCTGAGAGCGAATTCGCCTCGCTTCGCCACCGTAGGGTAAAGCTAGGCTTAAGTAAAATGAAGTTAGTTGTCGAAATACAATTATAACGTACGCACAATCGCTCGCTAAATTCATTTTAAAAGCCACCAATTTTTCGTTTATGTCAATAAATAATATTAACGTTCATAAAAACTCTTATGAATTTTCATGGCGCCCCCGGGTGGACAAATTTTAAAGTGAATTTTTTTTTACTATTTTTTTGAGTGACAACAAGTTCAAAGTGTTAATTTTTTTTTGCAAACACAGTGCAAACACAATATATAAATATATATAAACACTCTTCGCGGTAACAGTCCAGTACCGGAACTACTCTCAAAAAAAAAAAAAAAACTCAAAAAGAGGGCGATTTATCATGAATTTTGGTGAAAAAATTTTTAGGCGGTCACTGCTAGTTTTTTTTTAATTGAATTTTGAAATTTTGATATTTTCAATGCAAAATAAGCTTTTGCATTGTTGTTTTCTGCAACTTGTCACTAATTTGAGACGTTTACCAACACTACATTTTGTCTCACATTTTTTTTATGTGTTTTCCAACACTTTCACGCTATAAGAGAAACATGTTTAAAATGTGCTTATAAAAAAAACATAAAACCAAAGGAAATATTTAAATCTCTTTTTTAAAAATTTGGTGGTCCTGAAAAGGACCGATTTGGTCCCAAGACATTATAAATAATGTTGGGAGAGAGCGTGGTCAGGTGCAAAGGCGGGGGGTCATCATCAAGGTCATCATCCATGGGCGTCAAAATCTTAAAATGTGTGAAACGCAAAGTCAGTAAATATAGGCATTTGGTCAAAATCAAACATCATTGTCATCATCATCATCATCATCATCATCATCCTAAAGAGTGGTAGAGATTTAAAGATAATAAATTAAAATATGCATAAATTTTAAACAAATATGGCAGGAAAATGGATAAAAAATTGTTAAAAAGGGTGGGCGGGGGGTCAGTAATAATCGCGCGCGCGATTTTATTTTTTTAAAAATTTTTCGCCTGCGACTTGCTTTGCACATATCACTAACCCCGGCTGCATGAGCGTCTTCATTAATTTGGGCTTCTCTATAAGGGTCATAGAGTCGTCCAATGGCCATAAACAGCTCATGAACCCTTTGCGAATGGTTCTTGTAGGCTTTGAAGAAGTGGAACTTAGCCAAGTAACCATGGTAGTGCTCCTTCTTTTTACCGAAACGAGGAATGAAGTCCTTCATGTCTCGCCACAATCTCTCAATATTTTGAGTGTGGGCCTGCGTCTCGGGATCTACAAAGTTTTTTGAGTGGTTGACCGTCTGGTGGACGAATCCCTCACTCTCCAAACAATTGTAGGCCCTCCAACAATCTGACATTATTGTGGTTCCGTCGGCTATACGATCCCTTATGATGGCGAGCAATGTTTCCGTGTTTCGGGACTCTACAGGCACGATGAAAAAGTCGCCACTTTCCCGATCAATGCCTCCGAAAAGCCACTGTCCCTCCACCACTCGGCCGCAGTTGTACTTCCGCTTTCCAACTTTGGCCTCGTCGATCTCGACCACTCTGCCAACACCGCCAAGTTTCGGAAGGCTGTGTGTGACGCTCCAGTCTATATACACTTCACGCAAAAAGCTCTTCCAGTCTATGATTGATTGGCGGCTCCACTTCATCTCGCCCATGAGTGCGTCCGTCTCTCCCTTGATGCGCATCGTGTCGAAGGCAACAAACCGGCAAATTTCCTTAATTGTGAAACGCGTCCCAGCAAAGAATGTGTTTGCACGTATTGTCTCATAAAAATTGCACTGCACTCTAACACGTTTTTTTTTTTTCCCAGGCTGGTGCATATGGGATGCACGGCAAGTGAAAAAAAACTTTGTCTCCTCCGAAGATGACAATGTGCATTGCGCACCACATTTTGGGCAAAGTCGTTCGCTCCGGATCACGTTGTGACGGCGCAGAAATTCAAACAAGTCAGTTTGACTAAATTCTATGACCTCTGTCACACTAACCAAGCAATTTGCACACGCCATTTTGTCAAACTTTATCGCAAATATAATTTTCTTACAGGTTCCGTTATAAAAAGTATTGAAAAACACACAAAAAATGGGCATGTTGAAGAAAAAGTAGTGTTGGAAAACGTTCCACATTATCGAAAAGCAACCCTGAAAACCCCAAAGCAACCATGCAAAAGCCAAAGCAACCATGAAAAACAGAAAACAACAATGCAAAAAGTGAATTTTTATCAAATTTACAAAGTTAAATAAAAAAAAAAACTAGCGGTGACCGCGTAAAAATTTGTTCACCAAAATTCATGATAAAGCGCTTTCTTATTTGTTTTGTGTTTTTTTTTTATTTTTAGAGTAGTTCCGATACTAGACCTTTACCCTCTTCGCTTTGTGTGGTCCGCGACGCGAAAGAATTTATAATTAAAATTAATAATTTTAAATTAATCGCGCCGGTCGTGCAAAACTCTTTTGCTGCAACTTTGGGGATCGCCCTTTTCTTTTTTTTGGATTCCCTTTTGACTAGGTGTTGAAAGACGATTTTTGTGGAAATGCCAAGGAAAGTTGCATCGGCAATAAATGTTTATATTGTAGTTCCGAAGACCATTCAATATTGAATTGCTCCGCATATGCCGCACAATCAGTGCAACAGCGGTTTGAGTGTGCTAAGGCAGCTCCATTATGCAGTAATTGTCTTCGGAAAGGACACACTGTTGCCAGATGCAAAGCGAACAAATGCAGAGTATGCAGTCGTTCGCATAACACCCTTTTGCATAGATATTCTGCCAGTTCTAGCACTAGAGCGTTACCACCACCACTTGACTCCGCCCAGGATCAACCTTCGACATCACATGCTATGCATGCGAATGTGTCTGATAGTGTGATCCTAGCTACAGCAGTCGTTAAAGTTAAAACGAAAAGTGGCGATTTCGTTTTGGCCAGGGCCCTGCTTGATTCTGGGTCGCAAATTAATTGCGTAACAGACGAGCTAGCTCAGCGATTGCAGCTGCGTCGAGAAGAGGCTAGTATCAGCTTGCTTGGAATTGCTCAATGCAACACACAAGTTAAGAGCAAGATACACACTGTGGTGAAGTCGCGAGTCAATTGCAGTGAGTTCTCTCTAGATCTGTGGATCTTAAAGACCATTTCTGGGTACCAGCCTGACCACACGGTCAATGTCAGTGGTTGGAAAATCCCTGAGAACCTGCAGTTGGCTGATCCATGTTTCCACAAGCCACAGAAGATCGACATGCTCATCGGAGCTGAGACGTTCTTTGAACTGCTCTCTGTCGGTCAGATAAAACAAGGTCCGAATTGTCCGATTCTGCAAAAAACTCTGGTCGGTTGGATAGTCTCAGGGCGCTATACGCCTGCAGGTCCAAAGACGGCTCAGATAGTAAATCTGAGTTGTCAAGAAGATTGTTATACCTCGATAGACACCACATTGCAGCAATTCTGGTCATTGGAAGAGTTGCCTTCGGTAAAAAAGGTGCGTACAGTTGAGCACCAGTTATGTGAGACCCACTTTCTAGATAATTTGAAAATATGGCCGTCAGGTCGATTTGAAGTACGGCTACCATGTAAGTCGGATCCAAATCAGCTTGGTAACTCTTTCGAAGTTGCGTTATGTATGTACAAAAGGTCGTGGCTCGCCGGCAGCGCGAGTTTTATGACGGCCATAAAAAGGGTCAAAAATGCCTCGACGCGAGTCGTGTGTGCGACGTCACAGCAAACCCACCCCCGAATTTCATACATTGCAATGTAAGCGTGAGCGCTGTCTGAGCGCTGGGCTACCCGCTCTGATACTCGTTTTGACACTCGTTTTGACTCGTTTTGATCGTTTTGATCGTTTCTGATCGTTTTGATCGTTTTGAGCCGCGGACGTTTGTATGAATCGAAAGCGGCAGTCTGTCTTTGAGTTGTTTCTTTGTACAAAGCAGTATTTAATTAAATCTAAAATAAATTTAGTGACACGACTGAAACTTTTGTTCCTTTTTAAATTAATTAAATAAAATATATAATTATAATCTTAGCTAATTATTTTTTTTAAAATATTTAAATACTAAAATAAATTAATAAATATTTCATAACATTAATTTCGTGTCACACTATTTACTATTATGTTCTTTGTACAAAGAAACAACTCAAAGACAGACTGCCGCTTTCGATTCATACAAACGTCCGCGGCTCAAAACGATCCATAACGTTCAAAACGACTCACAACGACCCAAAACGAGTGTCAAGAAAAGCAGACAGAGTGTCAGAGGGAGTAGCCCAGCGATCGACAGCGCTCACGCTTACATTGCAATGTATGAAATTCGGGGGTGGGTTTCGCTGTGACGTCGCACACACGACTCGCGTCGAGGCATTTTTGACCCTTTTTTATGGCCGTCATAAAACTCGCGCTGCCGGCGAGCCACGACCTTTTGTACACTGAGCGAAAAAAATAGTAGGTTTGAAGACCTTATTATTTTAAAGAATTGGTTTTTTCTCATATAATTAATATGCGGCTCAATAATTTGTTTCAGTGTAGACCTTTATATTTTTTGCTCGCACATTTGGGTCGACCGACACATTACCCGCTCACATTGCCCGCTCCGTCCCGCACATTTAAAAACGAGTTACTCGCACCATGATCGAATGATCGATCGATTCTATACTCGTTTTCTGATCAGTTTGACTCAACGAGTATCAGCGAGAGTCTCTATCCAAACAGATCACAAGCAAAGACGAACAAATCACAACGGGTTCACATCAATATTCGAGTATGAGCGTGCACTTCTTACCCGTTGCAGTTCTCTGGTTCACATCAATATTCGAGTATGAGCGTGCACTTCTTACCCGTTGCAGTTCTTTGGTATGTACGTATGTATATCCTAAAGTATTTTTTTATTTTTTTTTATTTTTAGTGTGAATATAATAATAGGTATAACAATATAATAGGATAAGTATAAGGTAGATATAGGATAAGTTAATAGTTGTGAAGGATCCCGGCCGCGGGACCGCCACACTATGCTGGCACTCGTTTGGGCACTGTTACCTGGTCATCGGAGGAGTCATCGATGGTTTCAATCCTTTGCATCTCGATCTCCAGGGTAGCTTGACGTCAATCAGCTCAACAACAGCGCCAACAAAGAGCAGCAACAAAAAACAGTAACAAAGCAACCAAAGGCAAACTGCAACGAAAAGAAGCGCGAACCGAAATTACCGCACAGCCAACCAACTCTTGAAAATGTCTTGCAATAAGACAGACGAAGCACGAAAAAAGTCCCTGCTCGGGCGCCAAATGTAAAATCGAAACAAATATAAAATGAAAAGACCGGATTCAAATTACAATTACAATTTATTTCCGGACGGACGGCAAACGCGCGAAAGAGGCTTGGTGGTTGCTGCGGATAATTAGTGCGTTCTGTGCGAGAGGCAGTCAAAACGACGACTGACCACTGACGCTTGTCAGCTGCTCTTCTTCGGCTATGCACTTTGCCTGCGCTTACACACTATGATTTAGAAGTATAAGAGAAACTAGGGCTAACATAATTACAAACTAGGGTTCTTCAATATATACACTTCAATATAATTTCATTTTACTAACTAATAACTAATCTATGACTAAACAACTAGCATTGAAAAAAGTAGTGCTAATGAAATCGAATTTAACTAGCATTGAAAAAAGTAGTGCTAGTAAAAAGTTTTAATTACTTTTCATTTTCAATGCCAATTAAAATTTTTTTAATTAGCATTTAGTAATTATAGGAAAAAAATATTTTAAATAAAATTAAGAATTATTTTTTTGGAAAAATGTATACGATAGTTTTATACGATAGTTTTATGCGATAGTTTTATACGATGCATGAACTAATGTCGACTATCGTATATAACTATCGTATAAAAATATCGCATAAAACTATCGTATAAAACTATCGTATAAATATATCGTATATTGGGAAAACTATTGGAAAAACAATTTTCCACATTTTTCGGCAATTTTTTTTCCACTTTTCTAAATTTTTTTAAATTTTTTCAAATTTTTTTTGGATTTTTCCAAAAAAATAACTATAAATTTTATTTAAAATATTTTTTTCCTATAATTACTCAATGCTAACTTTAACTTAAACTTAAAACTTTTCACTAGCACTACTTTTTTCAAAGCTAGTTAAATGAAATTTCACTAGCACTAATTTTTTCAATGCTAGTTAAATGTACTTTCATTAGCACTACTTTTTTCAATGCCTACTGAAATGTCATTTCAGTAGCACTACTTTTTCAATGCTAATTAAATAGTAATGGTAATGCCTATAGGCACAGCTCTAATATATGTACATGTGTTGCACAAATGGATTGTTCATTTCACATGCGCATACATTGTATAAATGCAACAACCTAAACAAACAATGTTGTACCTATTAAAGGTTAACGCTTTGCATATATCGATCATTATACATTAAGTCAAGTATATAAAATGTGAAATACCTAGGGATGGCACGATTAATCATATGATACACAATAATCGATTATTTTTGCTTCCATTGGCGATTTAATTGTATCGTAAAATGTGTTGCGATTAATTGAAAAACTAATCGATTATTCGATCAAATAATCGCGTCGTTGCCAATATTTTTTCCGGGAAACACACGTGGAGATTTTATTTCAAAAAAATAGAATTGTTTAACAAAATTTTCTGCATCAAAATATTTTTTGTGAAAAATAGAGGAAAAAAGTTGAAAAAGTAGACTTTTACATAAATTTGAAATTTTTGAAGGGTACTTAATGGGTTAAAGAAAGTTTTGTGTCATTCAAACGGAATTTAACGATAACGGCTCAAATAAGCCTAAAATGTCTAAATGTGACCTGCATACTTTAAGCTGTGAGCCACTGTATTTATATTTTTTGGGCATTTTATTGTTCTTAATTTTTTTTGCTATACAATGGCATTGCATTACACAATATTTTAAAAAACTATAACAAAAATTAATCATTTGATTTATCGATTATTTTTATTTTTCGTAGATTAATTGCAATTAATAATCGCGTAGCTTAAATTTATCATATGATTCAATAATCGATTAATAAATTTTTTTTGCCATCCCTAGAAATACCATATTTTCATCGATTATGTAAAACTAAGACATTTCGCAACATTTGTTTAGGTATAAAAAAATTTTATTGAAGGAATTGATATATGCCAGTAAAATTGTGTATTTTTAATTTCTTTCAATAAACAAATGTATGACCACTAAGCAAACAATACATAGAGGCGTCAAACAAGCATTTTTTTGAGCGCAAACGCTTTGTATGCAATGGAACCTCAGAGACTTCGGCAAAAGCCGAACGCTCTGTTCAATAAAACCCAGAGCGGCAGAACGTTGTAGAGAGACAGAGCGCACACAAGCAACGGCGGGTGCGATCACCGTTTGGAACATACCCTGTTTTAAATACAAACATTTTTCCTCATTATCTTTGGCTTTTTCATTATTTAACAATTATCTTTTTAATTTTTAGCGTATTTATTAATTAACAACCAAATTATTGAATAATAAAAAGAATAATATAAGGAGAAAAAGTGTTTGTATTTAAAACAGGGTATGTTGCAACGGGTGATCGAACCCGTATGTTTACATTTCACGCACACTAAGAAGCGTGCGCATGCTGCTACACAGAAACGATAATGAGCGAGAAAGACTGAAAATTTTTCGTTGTTGCGTGTGTGCGCTCTGTCTCTCTACAACGTTCTGCCGCTCTGGGTTTTATTGAAAAGAGCGTTCGGCTTTTGCCGAAGTCTCTGGGGTTCCATTGCATACAAATCGTTTGCGCTCAAAAAAAATGCTTGTTTGACGCCTCTATGTATTGTTTGTTTTGGGAGCATTGAAGACATCAAAACTAATTCGCAACGAGAACTGAAGGCCATCCCGGAATATAGCTTTAAAAAGTGTTTCTATGATTGGATTGTTCGTTGGAAGAATTGTATTGCCTCAGAAGGGGCCTATTTTGAAGGGGATATAATAAATTTAGATGATTGATAAGTTGTTTGTGTTTTATTTCAAATTTCCGGGTACTTATTTGACAGAATTGTATATATAAAATTCTTTGTCCTGACTGACTGAATCACTGACTGACTGACTCACTGACTGAGAATCAACGTGTAGCCCAAACGGTAAAAGATAGAAATCTGAAATTTGCACACAACATAAATGAGATAATTTCATCGTGCAATAAGACGGCGTTTTGCGAAATTCGACCTCTAAGTGGGTTAAATCGGGGTCAAAAGTCACGGAATTGCTTAGTATGAACAACTTTTTTGTTTCTTATAATATCTCAACCAAACTCACAGATTATATGTTTGGGGCTGTCTTTAACATTCTGACCAAATTTGGTTAAAGTCGGATGACTATATCATATAGCTGCTTTAGGAACAGTCGGATGAAAATAACCTTTAGTATGAACAACTTTTTTGGTTGTTAATATATCTCTACCAAACTCACAGATTGTATGTTTGGAACTGTTTCTTTTATTCTGACCAAATTTGGTTAAAGTCGGATGACAATATCATGTAGCTGCCATTGGATCAATCGGATGCAAATTAACCTTTAGAATCAAAAACTCTTTTGTTGTATGAGATATTCTTATAAAACTCACACATTAACTTTTGATGCTAAATTTTAAATTTTCCTCAAATTTAGCTTTTTCCCACCAAATTTAGCTTTTTCCCGCCAAATCTGGAAATTTCCCGCCAAATCACTAAATCTGACTTTTAGCCAAATTTCAATTGCAAGGAAGAAACATTAAAACCGCGGACAGCGGAAGTTGAATATTTCCGTTTATTTTTACAAAAAATTCTATCTATATATTATATATTATATATAATATATATAATATATGAAACTCTTTGTCCTGACTCACTGACTGACTGACTCACTGACTGACTCACTGACTGAGAATCAACGTGTAGCCCAAACGGTAAAAGATAGAAAGCTGAAATTTGCACACAACATAGATGAGATAATTTCATCGTGCAATAAGACGGCGTTTTGCGAAATTCGACCTGTAAGTGGGTCAAAATCAAGGTCAAAGGTCACAGAATTGCTTAGTATGAAAAACTTTTTTGTTTCTTAAGATATCCCAACCAAACTCACAGATTATATGTTTGTTACTGTCTTTTACATTCTGACTAAATTTGGTCAAAGTCGGGTGACTATATCAGATGGCTGTCATAGGAACAATCGGATGCAAAATAACCTTTAGTATGAAAAACTTTTTTGTTTCTTAAGATATCTCAACCAAACTCACAGATTGTATGTTTGGAAGTTTCCTTTACATTGTAATCAAATTTGGTCAAAGTCGGATGACTATATCATATAGCTGTAATAGGATCAATCGGATGCAAATTATCCTTTAGAATCAAAAACTCTGTTGTTGTATGAGATATTCTTAGAAAACTCACACATTAACTCTTCTTGATAAATTTTGAATTTTTCCTCAAATTTAGCTTTTTCCCGCCAAACTTAGCCTTTTCCCGCCAAATTTAGCTTTTTCCCGCCAAATCTGGATTTTTCCCGCCAAATCACTAAATTTGACTTTTAACCAAAGTTCAATTGTAAGGAAGAAACATTAAAACGCGATCAGCCGAAGTTTAATATTTCCGTTTTTTTTACAAAAAATGCTATATTATATAAATCTGTTAAAGCGGACTGCTAAGGACCTTCTTTTCAATTTAGCGAGCGAAGCGAGCAGGGGACGGACCCCTTATATTGTATTAATTTGTTTAACCGGACAATTAAAAAACTTCTATTAAATTTTTGCGAGCGAAGCGAGCTGCAGGTTGGCGAGCGAAGCGAGCAGTTTAAGTTTGTTAAGCTGGACAACAAAGGACCTTCTTTTCAATTTTGCGGGCGAAGCGAGCGGGGGTTGGCGAGCGAAGCGACCAGGGGGCGGAGCCCACTAGTATATAATATATTCATAATATTAAAATATAATAAAATTACTATGCCTCTTTATTTGTATGAGAAAATTGAAGAATTATATTTTCTTTATTTAATTCAAATAATACTGAGGAATGTCTAGCATAAAAAAATATTTAGACCCCGTACTTTAAAAAAGTAAAGGGTTCTATTAACTTTGTCACAAAAAAATGTGCGTAACAGGCAGAAGGAGGCGTGCCAGACCCCATAAAGTATATATATTCTTAATCAGCATCAACAGCCGAGTCGATATAGCCATGTCCGTCTGTCCGTCTGTCCGTCCGTCCGTCTGTCCGTCTGTAAGAGCGCCTAGATCTCAGAGACTATAAGAGCTAGAGACTTCAAACTTGGTATGTAGGTTCGTCTATATTTGGAGTTTGTTTTAGATTTTGGATCAGACCACTATATCATATAGCTCCCATAGGAACAATCAGTTGAAAATCAAGTCTTAGTATGGAAAACTTTTTTGCTGTTTGAGATATTTCAACCAAACTGACAGAATATGCATAAAAGATGGTCCCATACTTACTGACCAAATTTTATTGAAATCGGATTACTATATCATATAGCTGCCATAGGAACAATCAGTCGAAAATCAAGTCTTAGTTTGAAAATCTTTTTTGTTGTTTGAGATAACTAAATTAAATTGACAGAATATGCATATGGGATGAACCCATACATACTGACCAAATTTGGTTGGAATCGAACTACTATATCATATACATCCCATAGGAACAATCAGTTGAAAATCAAGTCTTAGTATGGAAAACTTTTTTGCTGTTTGAGATATTTCAACCAAACTAACAGAATATGTATAAAAGATGGTCCCATACATACTGATAAAGTTTGATTGAAATCGGATTACTATATCATATAGCTGCCATAGGAACGATCAGTCCAAATTAAGTCTTAGTATGAAAATCTTTTTGTTGTTTGAGATATCTGTATAATAAGTACGGGGTCTCCGACAATCGAGTACCGCTCGTTTTTAACTAGAATTGCCTCTTATTAATGATGTAATAAAGAAAAACATTTGGTCATATTTTTGAACTTCAATAAAATAGTAAATTTCATATTATTTATTTAAACATCACATATTAATAAAAGAAAAAGCATAATTATCACTGCGGACGGCAGTCCGCGCTAGTGACGAAAGCAGCACGAAGGGTGCGAAGGCGACTAGCATATATACACAGAAAGAATGGAAGATTTGCTATGACTGTCCGATCAGGTCGATTTATATACCGATCGAAAGGTATCAATTAAACTTACAAGTGTGCATACTAAGACTTTTGAAAACTCACCTGGTTCGTGAGATAAACAGGTGTAAGTGGGAGGGGCAAAATTTAAATTATTGGAGCTAATGGGGCCGTTGGAGCCTTTTTGAATTTTCGTTGAATTTTTTACAATTCTCATCAAAAATACGCGTCGAATGACACCTCGATCATCAAAATCGGACAACTGGTTCAAAAAATAATTAATTTTGAAATTTTTAGGGGCCTTCCGAAAATGAGATGAAAAGTCAGTCTGTTTGTTTGTTTGTTTGTTTGTTTGTTTGTATCAAATCGTTGATTTAGCTTAAAAGTTTGAATGAGGACTTGTTCCCGATCAAAAATCTAGAAACGTTTGTTCTACGACTTTTTCGAAAAAAGCTAGTTTAGCGGGAAATCGCTAAAAACCGCTAAAAATAAAACCCTTATAGCAGTCAAACGATAAAAGCTACAGATGCGATCTATATATCGTTGAAAAGGTATTTTGAAGGGCTGTTATGCATACCTTTTAACTTTTTTACTGAAGTACATAGGTAAATTGCTACAGGTGACATAAGGTATTTTCCCCCACATTTTGGCGGTTTTTGAGAAAACGCCGCTAACGATTTTTTTTAAATTTCAATATGTTTTTAGTTTGTAAAATTTTGCGTTTTTTGATGTATGACACAAAAAATTTTACCGATAGGTTTGGGAGATATAACCTATTAACTGAATATATACGTTTTACTTTGAATTTGAATAGGGCAGCAGCAACAAAGTGTCGTAGCAGCCAGTTTGTTTGTTTGGATAGCTTAAATGTTTGAATGAGGACTTGTTCCTGTTCAAAAATCTAGAAACGTTTGCTCTACGACTTTTGCGAAAAATCGCTAGTTTAGCGGGAAATCGCTAAAAACCGCTAAAATTGAAACCACCATAGCATCCAAACGATAGAAGCTACAGATGCGATCTATATGTCGTTGAAAAGCTATTTCGAAGGGCTTTTTGCACTGCTTGCAGCGTAATGCGGAAATTACCTGTTAGCTGAATACATACATTTTACTTAGAATGGGAATAGGATAGCAGCAGCAAAGTGACATAGCACCCAGAGTTTAAGAGTGCTGATAGCTTTTGCGCTGGGCATGTGTGTTTGTAAAGGGGACCAGTGTTGCCAGACAATTTGCTTTAGCTTGTACAAACAATAATCAAAGTTGACAAAGCTATACTGTCAAAAAATATTGCAATTTCAAAATTTCTGAGGTCTTATTCAAAAATTTCTGATATCCCACAAAAAACCTCTTTACGAGGTAAAAGTCTAGTGACGAAAACATTTTCATGCCCCAAAATTTCTGATATCCAATTTTGTGACGAATAATATTAAGTTTTACACATTAATTATTTTAAACAAAATTTTGGCACTCGGCAATTGCGCTAAAAATGTCTCAATTCTTCAGACCAAATAAAACTCACTGTTTTGCGCAGTGCCGAATGCAAAAATTTTGTTTAAAATAATTTATGTGTAAAACTTAATATTATTCGTCACAAAATTGGATATCAGAAATTTTGGGGCATGAAAATGTTTTCGTCACTAGACTTTTACCTCGTAAAGAGGTTTTTTTATGGGATATCAGAAATTTTTGAATAAGACATCAGAAATTTTGAAATTGCAATATTTTGACAGTATAGCTTTGTCAATTAAATTGCCTAGAACATATAATATATTTTTAAAATATTTTAAAAATACCTTATTTGACTTGTAGCTGTTTACCTTTTTAAATAAAAAAAAACGTGTAAGGTATGCCTAAGAGCCCTTCGAAATACCTTTTCAACGATATATAGATCGCATCTGTAGCTTCTATCGGTGAAATGCTATGGGGGTTTAAATTTTAGCGGTTTTTAGCGATTTCCCGCTAAACTAGCGATTTTTCGAAAAAAGTCGTAGAACAAACGTTTTCAGATTTTTGAGCAGAAACAAGTCCTCATTCAAACTTTTAAGCTCAATCAACGATTTGATCCAAACAAACAAACTGGCTGCTATGACACTTTGTTGCTGCTGGCCTATTCCAATTCAAAGTAAAACGTATATATTCAGTTAATAGGTTATATCTTCCAAGCCCATCGGTAAAATTTTTTGTGTCATATATCAAAAATTTTACAAACTTAAACATATTGAAATTCAAAAAAAAATCGTTAGCGGCGTTTTCTTAAAAACCGCCAAAATGTGGGGGAAAATACCTTATGTCACCTGTAGCAATTTACCTATGTACTTTAGAAAAAAAATTGAAAGGTATGCAAAACAGCCCTCAAAAATACCTTTTCAACGATATATAGATCGCATCTTTAACTTTAATCGTTTGACTGCTATAAGGGTTTCAATTTCAGCGGCTTTTAGCGATTTCCCGCTAAACTAGCGACTTTTCGAAAAAGTCGTAGAACAAACGCTTCTAGATTTTTTAGCGGGAACAAGTCCTAATTCAAACTTTTAAGCTAAATTAACGATTTGATCCTAACAAACAGACAAACAGACAAACACACAGACTGACTTTCCATCTCGTTTTGAGAAGGGCACCAAAAATTTCAAAATTAATTATCTTCTGAACCAGTGATCGGATTTTGATGATCAAGGTGTCATTCGATGCAAATTTTTGATTAAAATAGCCTAAAATTAACAAAAAAAATCAAAAAGGCTCCAACGGCCCCATTAGCTCCAATCATTTAAATTTTGTCCCTCCCACTTACACCTGTTTATCTCACGAACCAGGTGAGTTTTCAAAAATCTTAGTATGCACATTTGTAAGTTTAATATACCTTTCGATCGGTATATAACTCGACCTGATCGGACAGTCGTAGCAAATTTTCCATTCTTCCTGTGTATATATGCTAGTCGTCTTCGCACCCTTCGTGCTGCTTTCGCCACTAGCGCGGACTGCCGTCCGCAGTGATTAATTAGGGGAGGAAAAGAAACTAACAAGGATTTTCTTAGTAGCGGCGAGCGAAAAAAAAACAGTTCAGCACTAAGTCACTTTGTCTATATGGCAAATGTGAGATGCAGTGTATGGAACATCAATATTCTAGTATGAGAAATTAACGATTTAAGTCCTTCTTAAATGAGGCCATTTACCCATAGAGGGTGCCAGGCCCGTATAACGTTAATGATTATTAGATGGTGTTTCCAAAGAGTCGTGTTGCTTGATAGTGCAGCACTAAGTGGGTGGTAAACTCCATCTAAAACTAAATATAACCATGAGACCGATAGTAAACAAGTACCGTGAGGGAAAGTTGAAAAGAACTCTGAATAGAGAGTTAAATAGTACGTGAAACTGCATATTTTCCATATAAGAACATTGTAATCTATTAGTATCAATAATTTATCAAAAAATTTAAGAAAATAGCTTATTTATTTATTTATTTATAATATATCAAAGTTATAAGCGTAGCTTAAGACTAGTAGTGGAGTATGTAGCCTTGGCTGCCATGGCCTTATGCTACTTATAGGTGTAGAGATTTTCGAGTGGTTACTGAGTATTATATAGTGTTAAATCTTGTGATATATATCAGCGTGTTTAAGAAAAGACAATATCAATTGAACATTTGCTAGGGTAGGAGTTTGTAGTAAAGTTATTGGGTTGTTGTTGGCTAATATACTAAATCTGTGTGTAGCGAGAGCAGGACATATGGTTAGTATGTGTTCAATGTTTGAGGATGAAGGATTATTGCATAACTGGCAATTGCTAGTTATTCTAGGATCAAGATAGTGTTCGTGGGTTAGTTTCGAATGACCGAAACGTAGTCTGTATAATTTGATTTGTTCTGTTCGGGTTAAGTTGAGGTTTTGGAATAATAGTTGGGGTGTTGGGGATTGGAGGGTGATCTTGCGGAACCAGTTTGATGTAGAATTCATTGCTATAACCCGCTGCTCTTGGTAATACTTTTTTATGAAATGGTTAATGTCTAATTTGTTGAAGTTATTTGTACTTATTAAGGGGAGGGAGTGGGCTGTTTTAGCTCCAGCATCTGCAGTCTCATTTCCTTTTATTTTTGTATGTCCAGGTACCCATAAGAGTTTAATTTTGTTTTTGTGCTTTGCGAGAAGGCTTCTGATAAGAGTGGGATAATAGTTTCTGTTGTTGGTATTTATTATTGCATCTAGTGATGACAATGAATCAGAGCAAACTATAAATTTTCCTGGAGATTTTATAATCAAATCAATCGCTTCCCTAATAGCTATGATCTCTGCCGAGAAAACGGTAGAGTAGTTTGGTAGTTTGCCAAAGCGAAGAATAGTTGTCTCAGTGGATATTGCAAAAGTAATAGAGGTGTCAGTAGCTGAGCCATCGGTGAAGATGAATTGGCGGTCAGAATAGTATTCTTTGATGGAAAGAAAAGCAGAATGGTATATGTTGATGTTTGTGGTGTCTTTAGGGTATTGACGTAATGTAAGGTCTACTGAGTTCTTGTTAAATAGCCAGTAAGGTGTTTCCTTTCTTCTTCTAATTGGGCCTATGGGTAGTTCGAGTTCTTTGCATTTGTGGATAAGAGAATCTAAGACTGAGGTTGAGGTTCTAAGTTTTCTTAGTGCTGTTTTGGATAGGAATTTGGCAATAGGAGTGTCTGAGCTGTTATGGAGTGATTTAAAAAGTTTTATTTTTGAAAGCTCGTAACGTAGCTCGATAGGTTCGATATTTGCTTCAGACCTTAGGTTATTGGAAGGTGATGTACGGAAAGCGCCAAAGCAGGCTCTGAGGGAAGAGTTTATTATCGTATTGATTTTATTAAGAGCTGACTTAGGAGCTCTGCCGTAAAGGAAGAGACCGTAGTCAATTTTTGACATAATGAGTGCTTTCATAATTGATATTAAAGTATGTGTGTCGCATTTGTATTTTGGGTTAGAGAGGCATTTTAAAATATTAAGTTTTTTAGAAAGTGATGTAATGAGTTCTGTTATGTGGTCGTTCCATTTGTATTTGTTATTAAAAGTTATGCCTAGAATTTTAAGTGATCTGACGGAGGGGATCATTATATTACTTGAGGTGATAGTGCAATTACAGTTATGTTTGTTGCATATGTGGATGTGCTTACATTTATCTAAAGAAAGTTTTGAGCCAGAGTAGTCTCCCCAAGTTTTGATGTTTTGGAACAGAGTGTCAAGAACTTTTGTAGGACTTTTCATTTTATTAAAATTGATGATAAGCTGGAAGTCATCAGCGTAGCTACAGTATGATATGTCCTTTTGATTTTCTATTATTTTTGAAAGACGGTTGTAGGCAATAAGAAAGATAATCACTGAAAGAGGGGAGCCTTGTGGGACACCATTATCGATCGGGAAAGTGTCTGATAGTTGTGCATTGGCTTTTACTATAATTTTCCTTTTAGTCATGAAATTTTTAATATAATTGATAATTTTAGGTCCTGCTTTCCATTCTATTAACTGTTCTATTACAGCGTGCACTCCTATGCGGTCAAATGCCTTGGAAAAATCAAGGGAGACGATGGATATGTGCCTTCTTTTGCTGAGGGAATTTGTGATTAGATGGTCAGCATAGAGTAGACAATCAGCTACGGATTTGTTTCTTTTAAAGCCAAATTGGTTCTTTGAAATAAGATTATTATGTTCTACGAACCACCATAAACGCTTAGCAATGATTTTGTCCATTACTTTGGAAATGCATTGATTGAGAGAAATGGGGCGATAGGAAACGGGTTTGGTTTTGTCTAAGTTTGGTTTGTGGATTGGAATGACAAGGCTTGTTTTATATTGTTGCGGTATGTATGAGTTGAAAATATTATTAAAGTGTTGCGTTATTCTGTTTTTAAGTGTTGGGAGTGCATGCTTTAACATAGGATATGATATTCTGTCAAAGCCTGGAGTGTGTCCTTTTAGAGAGTTAAGAGAGCTGAGGAGCTCAATTGAACATATGTTAGAATCTAACTTTAATCCTGATTGGCTTGGAATGTAGTGAGTAGGAAGGTTATAGATATTAGATTTGTGTGTGACAAAGCAATGAGAGAAATTGTTGTCGCTAGAGGACTCGGACCAGAATTGGCCAAATGTGTTGGCAATAGTATTAGAGTTAGTATTTGTCGTCATGGAGTGTGGGTCATAAATAGAGTGAATCGACTTGGAGGGATTTAGGCCGCAGAGGGAACGAATGTTTGACCAAATTTTTGCACTAGAAGTTTTTGGATTTATTTGGGAAGTGAATTCATCTGTTGCTAATTTTTTAGCTACCCTGAGATGGAGCCTGAAAGTCGCATTTTTCTTTCTAAAGTCGATTATGTTTTCCAGTGAAATAAGTCTACTTAATTTGTTCCATGCTTTATTTTTGTCTCTTTTTAATGTTTCTAGAGTGGTATTCCACCAAGGGACCTTACGGGGGAGTTTCTGTTGGGAAGTCTTGGGGATGGCTCTGTGAGCACTTTGCAAGATAATTTTATTTATATTGGCAGCTTCTTTGTTGACTTCCTGTGCTGTTGGTATTTTGTTGTTGATGCTAGGTAGTAATCTTTCAAAGATATCCCAATTTGCTTTTTTTACTATAAAATGACTCCTTGGGGGTGTTGCATGCTGGGGTCTACTAAAAAGAGTCAGAATAATTGGAAAGTGATCGCTTCCGCTAAGGTCGTCGGTACATTTCCAGGTTGTAAAGGGTGCCAAGTTTGGTGAGCAAAGTGATAAGTCAATATGAGTGAAAGTGTTGTGTGTTGTGAAATGTGTGGGTGATTTGTCATTGAGGAGAATGAGATTGTTTTTGGTGATGTAATTGTGTAAAGTTGCACCTCTTCTGTTCTGACTAGACGAACCCCATGAAGGGTGCCAGCTATTGAAGTCGCCCGTTATGAGTGTTGAGATATTTGAGTTTATAGTGTTTTCAAGGTTGTTAATACTGAAAGTTTTGTTTGGAGATATATACATTGACAGAATAGAGAAATTTACTTGTGAATTTATTTCAGCACCAATAACTTCAATTTCTGTGTTAATCTGAATTGTCTTAGACTGAACAGACTTGTGGATAAGCAAAGCAACCCCACCGAAACTGTTTTGTGGTGTGTTATTAAGGATAATGTAGTTTACAGGAATAGGAAAAAAGTGGTGGGATTGGAGGTGAGTTTCTTGTAATGAGATAATGTGAGGAGAGTATTTTTTAATCAAAATTAGGAGTTCGCTGTAGTTTTTAGTGTAGCCTCTTATGTTCCATTGAATTATTTTCAACATGTTTAGATGTAAGAATGAAATGTGGGTATGTTAATAAAATTGACTTAGTATGTATTAACTATAGTGAGCAAATATGTTATGTTATGTTGTTATTATTGGAATTCCATTATGTCTGAGCTGTCATCTTCTTCATCTGAATGTTTAGAGTTCGTGGATTTAACATTTTTAGTGTTGCCTTTGATTTGCCTCAATGCTCTTTTAGATGTTGTTTTTGGGAGTATCTGGACCTTGGTTTTGTGCTGTTTGAGGTTTTGACCTAGTTTTGATGCCAGGGAAGTACTAGGCTTAGGATCCAGGTCATCGTAGCTTCGGGTAATGCGTGTCGTTGGTGTTGAAGATGGAGTTGGTATTGGTGCTGTTAAGGTAGTGGTAGGTGATTGGATCTTAGTTTTGTCAGCATATGATACTGGATTATGTCTCTTGTTGTAGATTTCATATGCAGCTTTGTTGTCGATCTGATGGGTAATTTTGATTGCAATAATTTCTTGATTCTTTTTGTAGAGTGGGCAGTTGCGGTCGATTGAGGAGTGGTCATAAGGGGAAAGGTTGTTTTTGATGCAGTTAATGCACCCGACGTTCTTTAAACAGGCTTCTTCACCTAGAGTGTGGTGAGTGGATCCGCATTTGTAGCATGCTTTGGGATTCTTACATATTTTATATGTATGGCCAAATCCAAAGCAATTGTGGCATCGTAGTGGTGTGGGGATGTATTGGCGTATGCTGGTTCTTTCGTATCCAATCATCAGATGCGTTGGAAGAGTGGTAGAGTCAAAGGTTAGGATGATTAAACCGGTTTCCTTAAGGGTGCCATCGAACTTCTTTAATATTTTCTTGACTTCGGTGACGTGTTGGTCTTTTAATTCTTGGAGGATTTCTTCTTCTGGAATGTTACGTAAGTCGTTTGAGTATATTACACCTCGGGTGTAATTGAGGCTGCTGTGAGTGGAGACTATGACCGGCATCGTGGATGTGAAGTGAGTCATTTTGAGCAATTTGTTGGCTTGGTGCACCGTTTTTGTGTTGACCAAGAGATCGCCGCTGCGTAGTTTTTTACATGACAGCACAGGTCCGTCACAGTTGAAGTCAATTATTTTTTTTATAGCAAACGGTGATAGGTTAAAATGTTTGTCATTTGGATTATCACGTGAAATTATTATAAACTTAGAGCCGGGAGTGGACAAAGTTTTCGCTTGATTTGGAGATAACAAAGTTGCCCCCGCCGCCTTTTGGCGGTCGGGGGGGTCACCAGGACCCATTTTAGCGGTGTCCTTAAGTCTTGTGGTTGTTGTTGTAGTCACTGTTTTCTGCTTTGTTAGTGGATTAAACTTGTTTTAAAACTCGCGTTCGATAGCGACGGGGGCGGAATTTAAGTTTATGCCTTATTAAGATTTTTATATAAATTTGGGTTTTTATTTTTTCCTGACAGTTGACACTTGCACTTGCACACGTTGTTCAACGCTGCTATTAGTATCAATAATTTATCAAAAAATTTAAGAAAATAGTTTATTTCAATTAAAATGCTTGCGTTTTAACACAAAATAAATTTCATAAATTTGATAAAGTGCTGATAGATTTATATGAATACAGTGCGTTAATTTTTCGGAATTATATAATGGCATGATTATCATTGATTTTTATGTTTATTATATGCACTTGTATGATTAACAATGCGAAAGATTCAGGATACCTTCGGGACCCGTCTTGAAACACGGACCAAGGAGTCTAACATATGTGCAAGTTATTGGGATAAAAACCTAATAGCGTAATTAACTTGACTAATAATGGGATTAGTTTTTTAGCTATTTATAGTTAATTAACACAATCCCGGGGCGTTCTATATAGTTATGTATGATAATATTTATATTATTTATGCCTCTAACTGGAACGTACCTTGAGCATATATGCTGTGACCCGAAAGATGGTGAACTATACTTGATCAGGTTGAAGTCAGGGGAAACCCTGATGGAAGACCGAAACAGTTCTGACGTGCAAATCGATTGTCAGAATTGAGTATAGGGGCGAAAGACCAATCGAACCATCTAGTAGCTGGTTCCTTCCGAAGTTTCCCTCAGGATAGCTGGTGCATTTAACTGTTGTATAAAATAATCTTATCTGGTAAAGCGAATGATTAGAGGCCTTAGGGTCGAAACGATCTTAACCTATTCTCAAACTTTAAATGGGTAAGAACCTTAACTTTCTTGATATGAAGTTTAAGGTTATGATATAATGTGCCCAGTGGGCCACTTTTGGTAAGCAGAACTGGCGCTGTGGGATGAACCAAACGTAATGTTACGGTGCCCAAATTAACAACTCATTCAGAAACCATGAAAGGCGTTGGTTGCTTAAAACAGCAGGACGGTGATCATGGAAGTCGAAATCCGCTAAGGAGTGTGTAACAACTCACCTGCCGAAGCAACTAGCCCTTAAAATGGATGGCGCTTAAGTTGTATACCTATACATTACCGCTAAAGTAGATGATTTATATTACTTGTAATATAAATTTTGAAACTTTAGTGAGTAGGAAGGTACAATGATGTGCATAGAAGTGTTTGGCGTAAGCCTGCATGGAGCCGTCATTGGTACAGATCTTGGTGGTAGTAGCAAATAATCGAATGAGACCTTGGAGGACTGAAGTGGAGAAGGGTTTCGTGTGAACAGTGGTTGATCACGAGTTAGTCGGTCCTAAGTTCAAGGCGAAAGCCGAAAATTTTCAAGTAAAAAATATTGTGATAAATAAAAAAACATGTGATAAAACACTTGAATAATTTTGAACGAAAGGGAATACGGTTCCAATTCCGTAACCTGTTGAGTATCCGTTTGTTATTAAATATGGGCCTCGTGCTCATCCTGGCAACAGGAACGACCATAAAGAAGCCGTCGAGAGGTATCGGAAGAGTTTTCTTTTCTGTTTTATAGCCGTACTACCATGGAAGTCTTTCGCAGAGAGATATGGTAGATGGGCTAGAAGAGCATGACATATACTGTTGTGTCGATATTTTCTCCTCGGACCTTGAAAATTTATGGTGGGGATACGCAAACTTCTCAACAGGCCGTACCAATATCCGCAGCTGGTCTCCAAGGTGAAGAGTCTCTAGTCGATAGAATAATGTAGGTAAGGGAAGTCGGCAAATTAGATCCGTAACTTCGGGATAAGGATTGGCTCTGAAGATTGAGATAGTCGGGCTTGATTGGGAAACAATAACATGGTTTATGTGCTCGTTCTGGGTAAATAGAGTTTCTATCATTTATGGTAGTTTCTTGTTCCCCGGATAGTTTAGTTACGTAGCCAATTGTGGAACTTTCTTGCTAAAATTTTTAAGAATACTAGTTGGGCAACCAATTAGTTCTTTTAAATTATAACGATTATCAATTAACAATCAATTCAGAACTGGCACGGACTTGGGGAATCCGACTGTCTAATTAAAACAAAGCATTGTGATGGCCCTAGCGGGTGTTGACACAATGTGATTTCTGCCCAGTGCTCTGAATGTCAAAGTGAAGAAATTCAAGTAAGCGCGGGTCAACGGCGGGAGTAACTATGACTCTCATTAAAGGGCCGAGGACTGCAGAATGGGTGCAACTCCGCAATTCATAAGTCACGCCTCGGTCAAGTCGACTCGCATGCACAAATGTGCACTATCATTTATGGTAGCCTTCCCGTGGTGTCCTCTGGGAGCCCAATTACAGGTAGTCTGTATGGGCTGCGAATGCGTGCGGCGCAGGGTCTGTAGGGTTACCAGCCCTATAGACCGTCAAACTGATGGTGCAACGAATTTAAATGAGCCTCGGATAACTGAACATAGTTCACGAAATTCTCCTACGGCCCCTAGCCGTAGGACCCATCAGGAGGGGAACGTAGTAGTTAATGAACAAGTAACGTTTCCCTGTTGTGAATGTGATCGGACTTTCTCCACGAAAACCGGTCTCGGTGTTCACATGTCGCGTCAGCACAAAGACAGGCTTGATGAAGTCCGTCTGCGTGTTGACGTGAAAGCCAGGTGGAACGAGGAAGAGCTGTCTATGATGGCGAGGAAGGAGATCGAGCTCACAGCAAATGGTGAGAGATTCATTAATAAAAAGCTAGCGGAGTACTTTACTCACCGCAGCGTCGATGCAATTAAGAAATGTCGACAGAGGGATAATTATAAAGCGAAAATCGAACAGCTTAAGGGGCAAGCAGTTCTTATCCCAGCAGCAAATGAATCTCCGACCATACAGCGCCGCCCTAGTTTAAGTGAGCCCGCATCTCTTCCCTCAATATCAGAAGCAGTTCCAATCGCTCCATCGAACCATTCGGACGATACCCTCATGCGGATGCTTCGGGGTTTGCCCCCCGTCGCATGCAACAGATCCTGGAGAGCAGATGCACTGGAATCGATTGTAAATGAGGCCCAGACATCAGGAAAAATGGCAACTCTCCAGCGTTTGTCCCTCTACCTCCTGGAAATATTTCCGAATCGGAACAACCGCCCTGTTCCGGCGAGAGTGCCCCGCCCTGCACCTCGCAATAGGAGACAACGTAGACGTCAAGAGTACGCTAGGGTTCAGCGTAACTGGGACAAACATAAAGGTCGTTGCATTAAATCCTTGCTTGAGGGTACCGACGAGTCGACAATGCCAAACCAAGAGATCATGGAACCCTACTGGAGACAAGTTATGACCCAGCCGAGCAGCCCGGCTTCAAGCAACAACACCCTGCCTCAAATGGGGCAGATGCTTGATGGGTTATGGTCACCTATTACGTCTAGGGACCTGCGAGCGCATAAAGTGCCGCTAACTTCGTCTCCAGGACCGGATGGGATATCAGCGAAAATTGCCAGGGATATTCCCAACGGAATTATGCTACGCATAATGAACTTGATCCTTTGGTGCGGAGAATTGCCCGTACCCTTCCGAATGGCCCGAACCGTCTTCATCCCGAAGTCGGTAAGGGCATCTCAACCGCAAGACTTCCGTCCGATATCGGTGCCATCAATAGTGGTTAGACAACTCAATGCCATCTTGGCGACCAGGCTGACCTCATCAGTCACCTGGGACCCGCAGCAGCGGGGGTTCCTCCCCACTGATGGTTGCGCCGATAACGCGACAATAGTCGACTTAATCCTAAGGGACCACCATAGAAGGAGTCAATCATGCTATATTGCTACACTTGACGTTAGCAAAGCATTTGACTCGGTTTCACACAAGGCGGTATTTGACACCCTAACCGCATATGGTGCCCCGAAGGAGTTTGTCGGCTACGTACAGAAAATGTACAAGGGAGGCGGCACCTATCTTAGTGGGAACGGTTGGAGATCAGAGGAGTTCGTGCCTGCCCGAGGAGTGAAGCAGGGCGATCCCTTGTCTCCGATATTGTTTAACATGATCATCGATCGGTTACTCAAGTCGCTCCCCGTCGAGATAGGTGTCAGTGTCGGTAACGCAATGACAAACGCTGCAGCGTTCGCAGACGATTTGATGTTGTTTGCTAAAACTCCAATGGGTCTTCAGAAATTACTGGATACCACGGTCGACTTTTTGTCAACCGTTGGGCTTACCTTAAATGCTAATAAGTGTTTTACTGTTAGCATAAAAGGGCAACCTAAACAGAAGTGTACCGTGGTCGAACCACGAAGCTTCTCGATAGGTTCGCGCACGTGTCCAGCTCTGAGGCGCTCTGCGGAGTGGAAGTATCTCGGCATCAAATTTACTGCGGAAGGGAGGGCTCGTTTCAATCCTTCTGAAGACATTGGTCCGAAGTTGGAGAGATTGACGCAGTCACCCCTGAAACCACAACAGAGGTTATTTGCCCTCAGAACTGTCCTAATTCCACAACTCTACCACAGACTCACACTGGGTAGTGTGTCGTTAGGCGTTCTGAGAAAGTGTGACAGACTGATACGATCTATCGTCAGGAAGTGGCTTAATCTTCCATTGGACGTGCCAGCCGCATTCTTCCATACCCCCCATTCTCATGGGGGTCTCGGCATACCATCAATCCGTTGGACCGCGCCGATGTTGCGCACGAAAAGACTGGCTAGTATAAAATGGCCCCACCTCGAGCAATCCGAGGTTGCCAGCGCCTTCGTAGAGTCCGAACAACGGAGAGCCAGAGGCAGATGCCAGGATGGAGTTAATGAGCTGACGTCACGTTCAAAGATAGATTCGTATTGGGCAAATAGATTGCACCTTTCTGTTGATGGAAGCGGTCTCCGTGAGGCGGGACGTTTCGTTCCGCAACACGGGTGGGTTGTTCAGCCCACGCGTTTGCTAACAGGGAAAGCTTATCTGAACGGGATCAAGCTGCGGATAAATGCCCTACCTACGCGGTCACGGACCACAAGGGGAAGGCACGAATTGGCCAGGCAGTGTCGTGCAGGATGTGATGCTCCCGAAACACTAAACCACATTCTGCAGAAATGTCATCGTACGCATGGGAGGCGGGTGGCTAGACACAACGGAGTAGCTGATTTCCTCAAGAAGGGTCTTGAGGCAAAAGGTTATTCCGTAATTGCTGAACCAAGTCTGCAGGGAGAGAACAGGATGTTTAAGCCGGATCTGGTTGCGTTCCGACACGACAAAACACTTGTGATTGATGCGCAAGTGGTGACAGACGGACTTGATCTCGATAGAGCTCACCAGAGCAAAGTCGAGATCTACGACCGACAGGACGTACGTACAATATTGCGGAGAGATTTTCAGGCACATGAGAATATTGAGGTTGTGTCCGCTACACTAAACTGGCGGGGCATTTGGAGTTATCAGTCCGTAAAAAGGTTGATAGCTCTCGGTGCTCTAAGTGCTAACGATAGCAATGTCGTTAGTGCCAGGGTGGTGTCAAGCGGGGTTACTGGTTTTAGAACCTTCATGTTCCATACAGGATTCGTTGGCGGAATTCGTTAATTACAATATTACGTTTCTTTTCCTATAAACGCCTACTACCTTGGCATAACATCAAAAAGGTATAAAGTAACGCATATAGTTGCTCCACAATCGGACTCTCATTCCGGACTGTGCGGTGCTAATGTGCTACATAGTAGCCAAATGCCTCGTCATCTAATTAGTGACGCGCATGAATGGATTAACGAGATTCCTACTGTCCCTATCTACTGCGCCGTTGGGATGACGGAGATACCGGACGGGTAACTCACGAGTTTTTCCCGGACGCAAACTTCATCTACCTCAGGCGAGACTTTCGTTTCACCCTGCGCGCTGGATTCTTGTTGAAAGGCCATGGATCGCTAAATGCATTTCTGTATGGAAGAAATCTGAGCGAGACGCCCACATTCGTGCTGATCGTGAGGACTGGCTGCACGTCCTATGTGTATGCCACTCTATGCAGATATGCGGTTCCTCGATGGACTAGGAGTCCAAGCTGAACGTGGAATATGGGATGTGACTGGAGTGACGGAGACTCAGGAGCGGATGCAGCTGTCTGGATGCGTTTGCTGACGTCGTGTTTACAAGGCGTCGGCAAATTGCTGAGGCGAGGACGTCGGTGGGCCGCCAGTCCCAGGGTTAATAACCAAAACTGGCATCACCCGTGTGGTTGACGGGTCTTAAAATTTCACCAAAGTATGAACTGCTTGTCGTATGAGGCGACTAAAAGTCACATGGATCACCCAGCGTCCGAGCTTGTATGGAGCTCCAAATGGAGAGGGGATACCGATCCCTTAATTTCGGTTCCACGGGTTGAGGAGCAGCGCTCCCCTGGCATGGACGGCATCACTGGCAGAGATCTGCAAGGAGGTATGGCGTGCCATTCCTCAGCACATGACGGCGCTGTATGCTCGATGCATTACACAGGGGATACTTCCCGATGAGTGGAAACGCCCGAGAGTGTTCACTGCTCATGCGGGCACCCGATAAGGACAGGAGCGATCCTGGCTCTTATCGAGGTTGATCTGCCAGCTGCCAGTGTTGGGCAACGTGCTCTGAGGGTATCATGGTGACCCGCCTACGAGATCGTCCTGCCGGCAGGATGCAGATGGCAGTTTGGATTCCAACCAGGACGCTGCGTGGAGGACGCTTGGAGCAGTTGTGAGCAGTGTTCGGCCAGCCCTGACAAACACGGCTACGCGAATCTTCGTGGACTTCGAGGGCGCCTTCGACCACGTGGAGTGGAACGTAGCGCTGCGCCCCTCGGTGCCTTAGGATGCCAGAAGCCAGCTTTGGAGAAGCTTCTCTGCGGCAGGAGTGCGAGCATCTTTAGCAGGTGCATGGAGAAGTCTCGTTCCGGGACAGCACGAGCGTTGCCCACGGGATCCATCCAGGTGGACCATTCATATGGAGCATGGTGATGGACACGCTTCTCAGCGTCTGGAGGCACACTGTGATTTTCAGCGCGTATGCGGATGCTTGCTTCCTCGTCGAGGGAAGTTCCCGCCTGGAACTGGAGTCACAGGTGGAACTGATGTCCACTAGCTGTAGGCGCTTGGGGAGTTGAAATTGGCGTGGCCGTTTCAACCAGCAAGACGGCATGAATGATGCTGAAGGGCAGTTTATCTGTCAACAGGCATCCCACTGTCAGATTCGCTGGAGCGGGTCTGAAGTATGTTGCAAGTTACCGGTACCTTGGCATCGAGGTCAGCGAGCGGATGAGTTTTAACAAACATGTTAAACAACTCCGAGATCGTCTGGCCAGAGTCGTTGGGGCAATGGCACGCGTACTGCGAGTCGACTGGGGTGTCAGTCCTCGCGACAAGCGGACCATATATGCCGGACTCATGGTGCCTTGTGCACTTTTCGGTGCCTCGGTTTGGTATGGCGTGACGGACCGTCGCGTGGTTCCCAAGGCGAACCTCATCAAGTGCCAGAGGCTTATCCTGCTAGGATGCCTCCCGGTATGCCGTACTGTGTCAACATTGGCACTGCAGGTTCTTGCTGGTGCTCCCCCGTTTGACTTGGCTGCCAAGAAATTGGCAATCATGTTCAAAGTCAAGCGTAACTACCCGTTGGAGGAAGACGATTAGCTGTTCAACCAGGACCTTTCCGGACTGGATTGGGAGCAGAAGAAGGCGTGAATAGATGAATGTTTGTTGGGCGAGTGGCAACGCCAGTTGGGATGACGGAGTTACCGGACGGGTAACTCACGAGTTTTTCCCGGACGCAAACTTCGTCTACCTCAGGCGAGACTTTCGTTTCACCCTGCGCGCTGGATTCTTGTTGACAGGCCATGGATCGCTAAATGCATTTCTGCATGGAAGAAATCTGAGCGAGACGCCCACATGTACTTGTGGTGCTGATCGTGAAGACTGGCTGCACGTCCTATGTGTATGCCCACTCTATGCAGATATGCGGTTCCTCGATGGACTAGGAATCCGAACTGAACGTGGAATATGGAAGGTGGCTGGAGTGACGGAGACTCAGGAGCGGATGCAGCTGCTGGATGCGTTTGCTGACGTCGTGTTCACAAGGCGTCGGCAAATTGCTGAAGGCGTGGACGTCGGTGGGCCGCCAGTCCCGGGTTAATAACCAAAACTGGCATCACCCGTGTGGTTGACGGGTCTTAGAATTTCACCATGGTGCTTCTCTGCTTGTCGTACGAGGCGACTAAACGAGAAATTTGGGCTGCCAGTCCCGAGCTGCAAAGCTGAAACTGGCCTCACCCGTGTGGTTGACGGGTCTTAGAATTTCACCAAAGTATGAACTGCTTGTCGTATGAGGCGACTAAAAGTACAACATGGATCACCCAGCGTCCGAGCTTGTTGGAGCTAAATGGGGAGGGGATACCGATCCCTTAATTTCGGTGCCACGGGTTGAGATAGTTCTCCAAGGCTTCTCATTGAGGTCGGCCCCCTTGTGGGAGTTCGTGGTGGTTGTGGTTGCGTAGCGTTGCGTTTTCAACGCCGGAGAGAAGCGCTAGATGCTTCGGCCCTCACCAAGGGTGGGTGTACAACCGACAGTGTGCACTCGAATTGGTACCTAGGAGGTGGAAGCCACTGCATCCATCTCTTAGGGGCGTTAGTTGACGCATTGTATCAGACTCGCTGTATTATTTGCTTGCAAATACGAATACCGTGGTAGTAATCCTTTTTGGAACACGCCACGTTAAATAAACCGGCGAGAGCCAAGACTTATGTCCCTATCTACTATCTAGCGAAACCACAGCCAAGGGAACGGGCTTGGAATAATTAGCGGGGAAAGAAGACCCTTTTGAGCTTGACTCTAATCTGGCAGTGTAAGGAGACATAAGAGGTGTAGAATAAGTGGGAGATATTGGACTTCGGTTTAGTATCGACAATGAAATACCACTACTCTTATTGTTTCCTTACTTACTTGATTAAATGGAACGTGTATCATTTCCTAGCCATTATACGGATATATTTATTATATCTTATGGTATTGGTAGTTGAGAGTCTAGTCAAAATCGTTGTTGGTTGGTAGAGTAGTTTACAATTTTCATGTAGCATGTGTTGTTGTGGGCATTATAGAGGCCGCCCGAAATAACTAAGTCCTTTTGTATTTGTATTGAATTACACAGAAATGGGCCGTTATCCAGCTTTACTAGCAACGGTATTATTGTCTTTGCTGATTTATCTATGGTGAATACTTGTGTAGCGTGGTTATTGTCTAAGTAAATTTTGGTTTGAAAGTTCTTGGTTTATAACAAGAAGTTTTTGAAGTTTACGTTAGCCTGTGCGGCTTTCAAGATGTTAATTCCTATGAGTCCATCGAAGTAAGAATGAAAGTTGAATAAAAATAGGGGAAATTTCCTGTTGTCTTTGAATTGTTTGAATATCTTAATGTTTGCCTTTGTATATAGAGTATGTACGTTGAGTACTGTTTTTAAAAAGAAGCGGGAGTCTTTAATTCGACGAAGTCCGTCTGATTTACCTGGTTCGAGTTGATGAAAGAAAAAGTCGAGCCTGTGTCTATTAAGAATTTGAGATGGTGTCCTTGATGTTGTCGTGATAAAATCATCACTACTCGTATTATCCGCTAAGCTTATCATATACACAAACCAAAAGCACACAACAATTATCCGCTAAGCTTATCATGTACATAAACCAAATGCTCAACATATGATCCAAACGCTTAGCATAGACACAAACCAAAAGCTCTGTACGAATTAAAGCTTAACAACAACTTATACATGCAGCCGAAGAGATGCAGCATAAATGCATTTACAGGTTATTAAGCTTAGCATAAGATAACATTAAGATCTCCTCTAACTCATGTAATTAAGTCTAGCCATAAGAACCCATGTAAGCTCTAGGTATAAATACGGGCCCTGTGGCTGCAATAAATCATTGAATATAAAACAATCAAACCCTCGCCTTCTATATGGCGATCCTGCCATAACAACCGGCAAATAAATAAATAAAAATAGAACTGCCAAAATAATCGGCAAACTATTAAAATAAACAAATATCCTGCCAAATATTAATAACCGGCACAGGATATGAGCAGCGCACACCACATTGCTGTGCAAGAAGCTATTGCCGCTAATCCTCGCGCTGGACCAAAGCCTCTGACAATCGAACAATACAGAGCAAGGCAATCGGGGCAAAGCAACAGACGACTCCAAGAGGACAATCGGCTCACCCAGATCCCAAAAGTCAGGACCCCTAAGAGAAGAGGAGGAGCAACAGCCAAGCTGCGACGAGAAAGAGCGGCACTATTGGACAAAGTCAACGCCGATCCACCTCCGACATGGGCAGAAGCAACAGCCTTATGGCTGAAAATTGACGCTCTGGAGCAGCAACAACAACAAAAGCAGAGAGCGGGAGAGCAGCGACGACAGCAACAGCAGCAGAGAAGCCAAGCAGTAGCAGCAGCAGCAGAGCAGAAGCAGCAGCGAAGGAAGCAGCGAAGCAGCAGAGGCGAATAAAATTTAATAATTTTATAACAAAACTAGGGGGCTACGCCCCCTGCTCGCTTCGCTCGCAAAATTGAAAAGAAGGTCTTCTGTTGTCCAGCTTAACAAACTTTAACTGCTCGCTTCGCTCGCCAACCCGCAGCTCGCTTCGCTCGCAAAAATTTAATAGAACTTCTTTAGTTGTCCGGTTTAACAAATTAATACAATATAAGGGAGTCCGTCCCCTGCTCGCTTCGCTCGCAGATTGAAAAGAAAGGCCTTAGTAGTCCGCTTTAACAAATTTATATAATATAGAATTTTTTGTAAAAATAAACGGAAATATTCAACTTCCGCTGTCCGCGGTTTTAA
>JBAMBJ010001542.1:0-50153 GCA_037043495.1 Drosophila recens
ACTACTGTGGCTGTAGTAGCCGTAGTGCGGGAGGATCTCCTTTTACGACCTGATTGCTTTTCGGTGATTCCAGGAGTTGTATTCGTATCAGCAACTGGAATAGCAGGTGCATCAGGTGGCAACGATGGAGTCGAAGAAAGATTATAATATGTACTTGGGGAAGGGGATAAAGAAATAGTAGATGAAACATTTAATGTAGGATTAGGTGAATTGGTATGGAGAGAATGCAGATTTGAAGAATTAGAAGGAACAGATAAAACATTATCATTAATGCAAGGATTTGATGATGACTCAAATTTAAATTGACTGAGCAATTCCGAACCTGAGTCAAAATCACTTGCAAGGAGTTTAGCTGCCTTACTTAATTTCATGAATTTAATGCGGACGGAATTGTACATTCTTGTAAAATCAAACTGCATCCCAAAGCACTCAGGGCAAGCCCATCTTAGACCGCCTTCGTGCTTTTTAGGAGCAGAATTGATTTTATCGCATTCGCGTCCAGTAAGGCCAGCACATTTTGCATGCATAATATTCTCACACAACCAACAATTAACATATTGAAGATGTGTGAAATCAGCCAACTGCTTAAATGAGCAGGCCTTATTACAGCAAGACATAATGTTTACTGGGTTAAATGAGAAACCGTTAATGTAAGAGTGAAAAAGTTGAAAGCACTCAATTTGAGTTGAAATGAAACTTTGATTTGTAAACAAACACAGCTTAAAGAGGAATAGAAGGGGAAAGAATTTTTGAGCACAGAGCACAATAGCGAATGCACAGACAAAGCACCGAAGGCGAAAATAGATGAAAGCACAACAACAAAAACAGCACAGACGCCGCTTACGAAAATATAAATGTAAATAGAAACTTACAAAGCACCAGCTGATTATGTTTTGCACAACCGAAATGAGCACAGATAAGTGAAGATAAATAGTAGACACTTTTAGGAATTTAATAGAAGGTAAGTATTGAGAAAATACGTTTTAAATGCAGAGCGCAAAGTAAACACAGCCGACTCAAAGTAATCGATATATCGATATATACGATATATAGATCGCATCTGTAGCTTTTATCGTTTGACTGCTATAAGGAATTCAATTTTAGCGGTTTTTAGCGATTTCCCGCTAAACTAGCTATTTTTCGAAAAAGTCGTAGAACAAACATTTCTAGATTTTTTAACAGGAACAATTCCTCATTCAAACATTTAAGCTAAATCAACGATTTGATCCAAACAAACAAACAAACAAACAAACAAACAGACAAACTGACTTTTCATCTCAATTTCGAAAGGCCCCTAAAAATTTCAAAATTAATTATCTTTCGAACCAGTTGTCCGATTTCGATGATCGAGGTGTCATTAGACGCGTATTTTTGATGAGAATTGTAAAAAATTCAACGAAAATTCAAAAAGGCTCCAGCGGCCCCATTTGCTCCAATAATTTAAATTTTTTTTCCTCCCACTTATACCTGTTTATCTCACGAACCAGGTGAGTTTCCAAAAGTCTTAGTATGCACATTTGTAAGTTAAGTTGATACCTTTCGATCGGTGTATAGCTCGACCTGATCGGACAGTCATAGCAAATCTTCCATTCTTCCTGTGTATATATGCTAGTCGCCTTCGCACCCTTCGTGCTGCTTTCGTCACTAGCGCGGACTGCCGTCCGCAGTGATTTTGCAGTAACAAAGATTAACTATTTAGGTTTTGTTATAGGAAGCGGAGGTATATCCACTGACCCTTCAAAAATTTCATGTATTTTAAACTGGCCCACACCACGCAACATTAAACAAGTTCGTGGCTTTCTTGGCATTTGTGGCTGGTATAGGAGATTCATTAATAATTTTGCAGAGATCTGCTTTCCAATAACCGAGGTACTGAAAACCAAGAAATGTTTTACTTGGTCAGCCGAAGCGCAAGACGCTATGAATAAGTTAAAGGACCTTTTAACTACGGCTCCAGTTTTACAAAATCGTGACTTCACTCGTAAATTTTATTTACATTGTGACGCCAGCGATTATGGCATTGGTTCAGTACTAGTACAGTTGACAGACGAAGGTGAGGAGAAGCCAATAGCCTATATGTCAAAGAAATTGACAAAATCACAACGAAATTATAGCGTAACAGAGAGAGAATGTTTGGCTGTAATTTTATCAATCGAGAAATTTCGATGTTACCTTGAATTACAGGAGTTTGAAGTTATAACGGATCATTCTAGCTTAGTTTGGTTAATGAGGCAACAGAATGTATCTGGGCGTGTAGCTCGCTAGGTATTTCGACTACAAGCTTTTAAATTCACCATTTCTCACAGAAAAGGGAAAGACAACATCGTACCGGACTCATTGTCCAGAATGTGTGAAGCGGAAATTGATAGTGTTGAAGTAATAGGCCCTGAAATAGACTTAGAATCATCAGCTTTTCTGGATCCTGAATATGTAGAGCTAAAATCGCGGATTGAAGCTAATACAGACAAATTTCCAGATTTGAAAGTACATGACAAATATGTGTACATAAGAACAGAACACCCTACAGGAAATATTTCACAGGAAGCCGATAGTTGGAAACTTTGGGTACCTGAAAGATTGCGACCTGCCACTATTTTACAAGCTCATGATAGTATAGTATCTGCTCATGGAGGCATGCAAAAAACTATCGAAAGATTGAGAAGGAATTTATTTTGGCCAGGACTGTCTAAGGAACTTCGAGAATATGTGCGTGCATGTGAGGTGTGTAAAGAAACCAAAGCCCCAAATGCTATATTGCGTCCACCGATGGGAGTACAAGCTGTTTCATGTAGACCTTTTCAGCGGCTCTACATTGATCTGCTTGGCCCGTATCCAAGGAGCAAACGAGGTCACATAGGGTTGTTAATCGTAATAGATCATTTCAGCCGATATCATTGGCTTTGTCCTATAAAGAAATTTACAACTGCACCTATTGTCGATTTCTTATGTGATAAAATTTTTGCTGCACTCGGAGTACCAGAGTCTAGTTATTGTAAGCGACAATGGAGTACAATTCAAGGCAAAAGAATTTGAGGCAGTTTTAACCAAGTTGGGCATCCGGCATATATTTACGGCGTTGTATTCACCTCAAAGTAATGCGGCTGAGAGAGTCAACCGTTCCTTGTTGTCAGCTATTCGTTCTTATCTTTCGAAAGATCAAACCGAATGGGATCAACATCTACCCAAGATTTCATCAGCTTTACGTTCAGCTCTTCACCAGTCGATTGGTTGTTCTCCTTATAAAGCACTCTTTGGCTTTAATATGATTAATCATGGAGAAGATTATAAGCAGCTGAAAAATTTAACACTTTTAGACGAATCGACGAGATTAGACCGAGTCGATCAGTTGGCCATTCTAAGAGAAGAAATTAAGACCAACAGTCGAATTGCATATGAGCGTAATGCCAAACAATATAATTTGAGTGCCAAGCCAGTAACATTCACAGAGGGTCAAGAAGTTTTTAAAAGAAATTTCAGTTTAAGTCAATTTAGCCAGAATTATAATAAGAAATTATGACCACAATTTTCTAAATGCCGAGTGAAGAAAAAACTTGGAAACGCATACTATTTACTAGAAACATTACAAGGCAGAGAAATTGGGACCTTTCACGCGAAAGATATTCGGAGCTAATTACAGATAATCGTGCCTGTGCATTTGCTCGGCAGATTCTCTGTTGGTGTAATATCCCCATACAATTCAAAATTACAATTTTTTTATTAAAGAAAGAAATACAAAATTGCATTGGAAAGCATTTTGAAAATCTGAGTTCGCGCCTTACGATTTTCAGCCAAGTTTCAAACCATTGCCGATAAAAGTCGTATGCAACCTGCAATGTCAACACGTCAAGTGTCACAGCTTATGTCAAAAAATTGCAGAACAGAAGTGATCTGCTTCTTTAAAACATTTCCGCTGGTCTTTCCATTTGAAGATTTCGCCAAGAGCAGACGCTTCAAACTGAAGCTTCAAAAATTAATCGGAGCCTACGTTTATAATCACCCACAAGTTTGGGTTAAGTCAGCAAAAGAAAACCATTTATCTGGTCGAGAAACCCGAAAACGTAAATATTAAAATAATTTTACATTTTTTGTCATTTGTTTTAATAATTACAAAATCCCTGCAGTTTTCGAGCTTAAGCCAGAATCTTGGACAAGGGCAACAAGCCCTCATTTAAATATTTGGCAAGTCGCCTACAAATAAGAAATATTAAAACAAAGAAGGAAAAACATTCAACAAGGTATGTAGGAGATAAAAGGAAAAAAAATAAGCTATACGTGTATATCGAATATTGCAAACAGCTGATTTTTTTGGTTGTCTTACGCTTGCAGATCTGAGATTTTATTGTCTCTTGCCTTTGTTTGGCGAAAAACATAAAGAACGAGAAGAGGAAAGAGCTACCGTTGGCCGCTGTTGCGCATGCTCCTCTGTCTCAAGTTCGCTATCCCACTCGAAGTCGGAAAAAAAAAAAAAGGCCCAGCACCGCAGTCTACGAGCAACGGGGAAACGTATCGCAGCTGAAAGGGCTGAGACTTTAACTCTTCGAGAGTTGAGTCAAAAACAAAAAAAAAATTAACCGCGAGGAATGTTTAAATAAAAGTTTATGTAAAAGCTAAAAAAAAAAATAGAAAAGAAAAAAAAAGTTCGTCAGGGCCAGAAATAGGCAAAGGTCTTTATTACCCTAAATCAGCGGTGGGCGGCCTGTACTCTGGGAGTTAAGCAGCTACTCTCATACTTATTCGGCGCCGTGATGTCGCACACAAGCAGCTCGAGTCGAGGCGTCATAAAACAATTAGACACGCTCAACTCGCAAGCAAGCTAGCAACAACAATGCACACAGGCAGCTCGAGTCGAGGCATTAGCAACAACAACGCACACAAGCAGCTCGAGACGAGGCGTCATAAAAGCAATTAGACACGCTCAGCTCGCGAGCAAGCTAGCAACAACAACGCACACAGGCAGCTCGAGTCGAGGCTGACATCGCTACGCGCCGCGCCGAAGACCTTTTTTTTGCTCGCACATTATTTGGGTGATCGACAAAGTAGGTAGACGCGAAAAAGGTTGTTGTTGTAGTTGTTGTTGTAGTGCTCCCGAGGTCAAATTTTGCGCCCACCGCTGCCCTAAATTGTCAAATTTGTGTGTCTGAAAAAAAAAAGAAAATTAAAAAAAAAAAAACAATCAATACAAGTGGTGAAATTAAAAGTGCAACAACTAAAGAATTTAATAATGTAAAGAACGCAAACTTAAGAAACAACATACTCATTTAAACAACACCTTGCTGATATATTTAAAAGATAAAATATCGCACAAGCAAGCAAGTGACTTAAGAAAATTTCAACTTTGAGAATTATTACAGATAATAATAGTAGTGAAAAAAATCAATAAATAAATAAAAGTATAAATATAGCAAAAAAAAAAAAAAAGAACAAACAAAAAGAAAAACATTTAACCCGTCGAGAAGGCCTTCACGTTGGATTAAATCTGGTGAGTTATAAAACAAAACCCAAAAAAATTTATTAAACCACAAATTATAAAATATTAAAAAACGAAAGATTTAAGCAAAACACAAATTAAAATTCTCAGAGCAAATCAGTCTGTCCATGTAAAACATTTCATTCAGTCCGTTATTATCTGGCTGTTGTTTGGTATCATTCCTATTGCCGCTGTTCATAAAAAGTTAAAATCCAAAGAAACAAAAACAAAGAGGAATAAAATTTGAATAAATATAAAACAACCAAGTATACATGTAAAGTAAAATATCCGAAACAGTACCGTTCAAAATTGCTAACAGTTGGCTGTTTCCAATTCCCTCATTCCAAGAATATTCATTGCTGCCAGTGCTTGTGAAACTGTGCAAAACTACACCTACTCGTAAAAGTTTTGACACACAACAGATTGTTTCCATATATAATATTTTTATTTCGCTTATATGCATTTATCTCTATTTCAGCAAGTGTGTTGTTTAAAAAAAAAAAATTTAAAAATAAAAAAAAACGTGTTAACTTAAATTAGAAAAGATAAAAACATTAAAGAAATTTAAAAAAAAGAAAAAAATAAAAATCGGTTATTGCACTTTTAGTCAAAAAAAAAAAATAAAATAAAATAAAACCTAAAATAAATAGAGACCTTGAGTATAAAATAAATGATTAATATTGAATCTTAGATAGTAGTTAATATCACAGATGGAAGCTTAACTGAATTGAAAATTAAATAAAACAATGTTTATATTACTTTCTCGAAAATGAAATTCTTTTGTTATGATGAGTAACTAATTTAGCCGCCTTTTCCGCAGACATGGGAGTCTGAAAAATTGTGTAACAATTGCTTTTGGGGTCTTGGCAAAACAACATAAGTTAAAGACCATGGTAGGGTGGGTAAAGAAAGGTGGGTCGATCAACAACTAAGATCACACCTGTGCCTTTGTTTTCTTTCGCATCGAAATCTGCCGTTTTCCTTTTTTTAGACCCCGTACTTTAAAAAAGTAAAGGGGTCTATTAACTTTGTCACAAAAAAAATGTGCGTAACAGGCAGAAGGAGGCGTGGCAGACCCCATAAAGTATATATATTCTTGATCAGCATCAACAGCCGAGTTGAAATAGCCATGTCCGTCTGTCCGTCTGTCTGTCTGTCCGTCTGTCTGTCTGTCCGTCTGTCCGTCTGTAAGAGCGCCTAGATCTCAGAGACTATAAGAGCTAGAGACTCCAAACTTGGTATGTAGGCTCGTCTATATTAAGAGCAGATCGAGTTTGTTTTAGATTTTGGATCGGACCACTTTATCATATAGCTCCCATAGGAACAATCAGTTGAAAATCAAGTCTTAGTATGGAAAACTTTTTTGCTGTTTGAGATATTTCAACCAAACTGACAGAATTTGCATAAAAGATGGTTCCATGCATACTGACCAAATTTGATTGAAATCGGATTACTATATCATATAGCTGCCATAGGAACAATCAGTCGAAAATCAAGTCTTAGTATGAAAATCTTTTTTGTTGTTTGAGATAACTAAATTAAACTGACAGAATATGCATATGGGATGGACCCATACATACTAACCAAATTTGGTTGGAATCGAACTACTATATCATATAGATCCCATAGGAACAATCAGTTGAAAATCAAGTCTTAGTATGGAAAACTTTTTTGCTGTTTGAGATATTTCAACCAAACTAACAGAATATGTATAAAAGATGGTCCCGTACATACTGATCAAATTTGATTGAAATCGGATTACTATATCATATAGCTGCCATAGGAACGATCAGTCCAAATTAAGTCTTAGTATGAAAATCTTTTTGTTGTTTGAGATATCTTTATAATAAGTACGGGGTCTCCGACAGTCGAGTACCGCTCGACTGTAGCACCGCCGACTAGTTTGTTGTTTGAGATAACTAAATTAAACTGACAGAATATGCATATGGGATGGTCCCGTACATACTGACCAAATTTGGTTGGAATCGAACTACTATATCATATAGCTCCCATAGGAACAGTCAGTTGAAAATCAAGTCTTAGTATGGAAAACTTTTTTGCTGTTTGAGATATTTCAACCACACTGACAGAATATGTATAAAAGATGGTCCCATACATACTGACCAAATTTGATTGAAATCGGATTACTATATCATATAGCTGCCATAGGAACGATCAGTCCAAATCAAGTCTTAGTATGAACATCTTTTTGTTGTTTGAGATATCTTTATAATAAGTACGGGGTCTCCGACAGTCGAGTACCGCTCGACTGTAGCACCGCCGACTAGTTTAAATTTATGAACTTGATTTTTTTTTTTGATTTTTATTCTATTTTTTTTTTGGTTGACTTGGGATTAGTTTTGTTCTTTCGTGAGCGTTGGCTCTTTTGGATTGGTAGTTTCTGCAGGGACTCTATAATAATAACTTTTGTAATGTGGATTGGCAACAATAGCAAGAACCGCCCCACACTACCGAATGAGCTCGGCTTTAATGGGTCCCGACCCGCTATTTAGTTGCTTCTTCGGCCTAAAAATCTTTTTAGGATACCTCCACTTGGACATTACATAGCATGCGACAATGCTAATTGAGCCGAGCTCAGTTTGTATTGAAATACTTGCAGCTTGAACATAACTCTCTGATACTGCTGGAAGTGGTTGATATGTTAAAGTTCTGGATACAATTATGGCTGCACCGCCGATATGAAGTCTAGAATTTTTTGTATTTGCAGTTATTATATTATAACCAGGTATATGAATGTATGAATTATTATTAAAATGCGTCTCACTGACTAACATTATATCGATGTGATTTGTAGAAAGAAAATAGATAAGTTCGTCGATTCGACGCGAAATGCCATTTGCATTCCAAATGCATAAACGTATGCCAATCATTCAATGGCCGTTTGACAGGTAATTTTCACGTTAACCACATCAATATTAATATTAGCACCGATATAGGCGACGGAATAAATTATTAATTGTAAGCCTGCTGTCGCAATGACAGAAGCATAATCAATAATAATAATAATAACATTATTGTTATTTTGTTGCAGTGGAAATGGCGATGACGATGCCGATGTCGATGCCGATGCCGATGCTGATACATCATATTGATGTTTTAATTTCTTTTTCTTTTTCTTGGTCTTGGCCCTGGTCATGATTGTTTATTTATTTATAATAATATAATATGCATGCATGCATCGCACTATTGTTATTCTTATTCAATTTTCAGTTGACGTTTTTTAAGCAATTAAATAAATAAATTAACTTAACTGTTTTGATGTATCCCATAAAAACCTCTTTACGAGGTAAAAGTCTAGTGACGAAAACATTTTCATGCCCCAAAATTTCTGATATCCAATTTTGTGACGAATAATATTAAGTTTTACACATAAATTATTTAAAACAAAATTTTTGCATTCGGCACTGCGCAGAACAGTGAGTGAGTTTTATTTGGTATGAAGAATTGTTACATTGTAGCGCAATGTGCCGAGTGCAAAAATTTTGTTTTAAATAATTTATGTGTAAAACTTAATATTATTCGTCACAAAATTGGATATCAGAAATTTTGGGGCACGAAAATGTTTTCGTCACTAGACTTTTACCTCGTAAAGAGGTTTTTTTTATGGGTTTATATATACGTGCGAAATTGGCAAGTGCCAAAGTAAAGTTATTGGTGTTGCAATAATTAAACGCGAATCGAATCGGGCCAACAATTACATTTTCACCCTGGAATTCGCCTGGCAACATCTGCCCATCGCCTCAGCGCAGCCAGCGCTTAATCTATCTGCATCCGCAGTAGATACGCTCGAAGAGAGTGAAAAGTCGTTTCTTTTTGCTTAGCAACATACAAGGTAATCTATGCTGTGAATATTTTGTAAAAATATTCCAAATCTCTGATTGTCGCCTTTTTTCTTTCTCTTTGGTAGTCGCTGGTTGACTTTTGTCCCAGCTGGAATCCGCCCAACTAACGCAAGAGTCTGAGTGGCAACAAAGTTGCCAAGACGTTGCTCGCCTTGTCGTTAGTGTGGGCATCTCAATATTTGCCTGGAAAAGAAATAAACTCAATTGGACAAGGAATCGACCCCTTTTTTGCGCCAAATAGCCACGCCTATGCGTAGATCTGAGCTCGGTGAGAGAGCTCACAGCTGATCCGCATACAGACGTCGCTTTTTCGGCAGTTCTGCTTTCAATCGCCGTTCTGCAATCAGAAATCAGTTTGCCGCGCATTTCATGGCCGTCGGATCCGTCGCTGCAGTTGCCGAATTTTTTTTGTCGTTTTAAGTAAGCTTATTGTTAAAATATTTAACAAGGCTTTATATTGTGCATTAGGTAAATTTTTTTTCTGGCTAATTTTTTTAAGTGCAACGAAGTGCAGTGCAAGTGTTGTTGTTGTTGGCAAAAGTGAAAACGTAAGAAAACATAACCTGCAAATTAACGCAGAAAATTTAATTTTTGTCCCCCCCTTTTTGGACATGCGAAAACCAATAAAATAATAACCAACAACAACATAAATATACGTACACTCACTCGCATATCTCTGCGTACACCCTTATTTTTGCTATAACAGCTATGTAAGTGAAGTTATCACGTTGAAAAAAATATATTTGGAAAGGTCGCTTAAATTCCGATTGAATGATGCAAAAATTTCCTTAACCCATTAAATACCCTTCGAAAATTTCGAACTTATGTAAAAGTCACTTTTCAAAACTTTTTTCCTCGATTTTTTCCAAAAAATGTTGGGATGCAAAAAAATTCTTGGAACAATTCAAAGAGAAACTGCAAAAAAAATTTTCAAAAATAATTTTGCTAGTATTTTTTAAAATTGTTTGAAAACTGCAAAAAAGGCACTTTTTGCATGAAAATGAGGAAAAATGGGTTAAAATGGTCATTTTTAGGATTTTCAAAAAATTTTAAAAAATACTAGCAAAATTATTTTTGAAAATTTTTTTTTGCAGTTTCTCTTTGAATTGTTCCAAGAATTTTTTGCATCCCAACATTTTTGGAAAAAATCGAGGAAAAAGTTTTGAAAAGTGACTTTTACATAAGTTCGAAATTTTCGAAGGGTATTTAATGGGTTAAGGAAATTTTTGCATCATTCAATCGGAATTTAAGCGACCTTTCCAAATATATTTTTTTCAACGTGATAACTTTACTTACATAGCTGTTATAGCAAAAATAAGGGTGTACGCAGAGATATGCGAGTGAGTGTAAATCAAGACAAGCAGCCTCAACTGTAAATCATCAACATATACAATCATCGAGGAAGGCCTTCACCGAGGAGATATATATGTAAGTGAGCAATTATATTTTTCTATTGTTTTTGGTAATATTTTTTTTTGGGAGAGTAACTCTCTTTCGTCAACGCATGTGTGTATGTATCGCGATGCATATATACGCATGTGTGTAGGCAGACTGTGTTGTGTGGACTTAGCAAGTATGTGTGTACGTATGTACATACATATTTGCCTATAGCCCGTGGAAGACAGTCGGCAGGCGAAATAGTGCTGCTCTTATATTTTCGCTCTCTGTCATACTTTTGTTCCTTTCCTTTTTTGCTTTGAATTGCGTTCTTCTCGCAAGTCTTGTTCTTCTTTTAAGAGTACATGATTTACAGACCTACTGACCTAGTTTTGTCAGCGAAAGTAATGTAAAGAAAAAAAAAAACACTAATACAACAACAACCAATTTGCAAGTGCATTGCCTCGATCAGCTGTTGCGCTGATTCCGTTTGTTCAATTGTCTGCACAGTAATGGCACAAATATTAGGCCATGTACATGTAAAACGAAAATAAACGCAAATTAAAGAAAACAAAAACTGCCATCGAAAGCCTTATATAAAAATGCACAATATATAGCCCAGAAAATACAATTTAAAGTAATTCGTTTAGATATAATTGATTTTTTTATTTTTATATAATTATAAAAAAAAATAACATAATAGTAATTTTCTTTTTGTAAATTTTTTTAACGCAAAATTTGGAAACTTGTCGAACTGAAATTAAATGTTGAATATTGATGAAATTTTTAAAGCGGCATTCAGCCCGAAATAAATTTTGAGATAATGTTATGATTAAAAAAATGAGTTGCTAAATTGTTATTATTTGTTCCGGAGACATGGTAACGTAAGGGAGTAGGAGATAGAACTTTGGGATCTTCGATACCATTGCGCACGAAGATCATGGTTGGGTAGGGTATAGAGCGCGAGTGTCGAACATCATCTAAGACCTCGCCTTTCATTTTCATCGATGGATATGTTGACTTTGAGTGTCCCCTTTGACCTGTTTGGTCGTATACGTTTCGCGGAGTTTAGCTCCCTACAGAGGTCTTATTTATAAAGTTTATTGTGCATCCCAATATAGGCTGGCAACAACCCACCCCACATCTCACCGAATGAGCCCGGAACCAGAAGGCCTCGAACGCTATGCCTATACGGGTAGTGGGAATTAACAAAACCCACGACAAATGCTACACCGGCCACAACATACACTTCACACCGGCTATGAACTACTCTTCTCACCGGCTACGACTACCGGCCACATCATACACTTCACACCGGCTATGAACTACTCTTCTCACCGGCTGCGACTACCGGCCACAACATACACTTCACACCGGCTATGAACTACTCTTCTCACCGGCTGCGACTACCGGCCACAACATACACTTCACACCGGCTATGAACTACTCTTCTCACCGGCTACGACTACCGGCCACAACATACACTTCACACCGGCTACAACATAAACTTCTCACCGGCTTCGACATAAACTTCTCACCGGCTTCGACACACTCCTCACACCGGCTACAATACAGCCAGCTCAACAACAACACACCGGCTACCATACAGCCAATTCAACATACTCTTCACACCGGCTACTTCTACACAGCCAACACGACAACTATTGCTCCAGCTAAACGCCAAAGGGACTGGAGCAGCACATCATACCTGGCATGGATACTCGGCCAGTGGTTGGCAACCAGTATCGCATTGTTTCAACACAATCCCTTGGCATTAATACCAATACATTCACCCCTGACAGCTCAAAGGCGCTATATGTGACGAGTGCACGTTTCAAAACTGTACTACGTTCTGCGCTGAAGCCACACATACACACCCGCTTTGGCCACCGCCAACCTGCAACCTGCAAGGCCATCGCGAACACCAGCACCACAAATCTTAGGGGCTGTGCAGTTGTGTTCCCCAGGATCCACAACAACAAAGCACAGCTCTACAAAAAGAAAACAAGAATGGTATATTGTTAGAGTAATGGGCATTCAGTTGAGTTGCGAGTTGAGAGGGAGTTGAGCAGTTGATGAGTTGATGACAGTACAGTTCAGTTGGGAGTTGCGAGTTGCGAACATTCAGTCGAAGAGTCGAAGAAAATAGGCATTGAATATGCGCATGCGCATGCAGTTGAAAATGTGTAAGCGAAATTATCGCAAACGGGAGTTGAAAAATTTATAAAATATAACTTTGATATCGTGCATTACATTGTGCATTGTGCAGTGCAGTTCATTTTGCAGTCGCAGTCAGTCAGTGTGCTGTACATGCAGTGCAGTGCTGTGTCGTGTATATGTGTATATACATATATATATATATTTTCATGCCCCAAAATTTCTGATATCCAATTTTGTGACGAATAATATTAAGTTTTACACATAAATTATTTTAAACAAAATTTTGGCACTCGGCACATTGCACTAAAATGCCTCAATTCTAATACCAAATAAAACTCACTGTCTTGCGCAGTGCCGAATGCAAAAATTTTGTTTAAAATAATTTATGTGTAAAACTTAATATTATTCGTCACAAAATTGGATATCAGAAATTTTGGGGCATGAAAATGTTTTCGTCACTAGACTTTTATCTCGTAAAGAGGTTTTTTTATGGGATATCAGAAATTTTTGAATAAGACATCAAAAATTTTGAAATTGCAATATTTTTTGACAGTATAGCTTTGTCAATTTTGTTTATTGTTTGTACAAAAACACACATGCCCAGAGCAAAAGCTATCAGCACTTTTCAACTCTGGCTGCTATGACACTTTGCACCTGCTGTCCTATTCCCATTCTACCTTTTTAAATAAAAAATAAACTTTGAAGGTATGCCTAAGAGCCCTTCGAAATACCTTTTCAACGAAATATAGATCATATCTGTAGCTTCTATCGTTTGGATGCTATGGGGTTTCAATTTTAGCGGTTTTTAGCGATTTCCCGCTAAACTAGCGATTTTTCGAAAAAGTCGTAGAACAAACGTTTCTAGATTTTTGAGCGGGAACAAGTCCTCATTCAAACTTTTAAGCTAAATCAACGATTTCATACAAACAAACAAACAGACTGACTTTTCATCTCATTTTTTGGAAGACGACTAAAAATTTCAAAATAATTTATCTTTTGAACCAGTAGTCGGATTTCGATGATCGAGGTGTCATTTGACGCGTATTTTTGATTAGAATAGTAAAAAATTAAACACAAATTCAAAAAGGATCCAACGGCCCCATTAGCTCCAATAATTAAAATTTTTCCCCTCCCACTTACACCTGTTTATCTCACGAACCAGGTGAGTTTTCAAAATTGAATTGATACCTTTCGATCGGTATATAACTCGACCTGATCGGACAGTCATAGCAAATTTTCCATTCTTCCTGTGTATATATGCTAGTCGCCTTCGCACCCTTCGTGCTGCTTTCGTCACTAGCGCGGACTGCCGTCCGCAGTGATGTATATATGTCTAAGTCACACGTGTAGCAACGAGAAGCTAACCGACGTGGACTGTTGCAACTGCGGACGATCAAAGAGACCGCCTGCGTCGGCAGCGCTTCTTTTATAAGCTGCTGCAAAAGCTTTTAGAAGGGAAATGGCATTTAAGTTGGCTGCGATCATGCTAACTCTCTCTATCTACCACACTTTAGCCGGCCCTGAGAGAGGCAATTTAGGGTGGCCGTTATCAGCGACACCAAAGCTTTGGGTCGATGCGTAGCGGTGACTCATACCTACATGCGTAAGACTTTGCATGAAAGCTTATCAGCTGACGATCTGCAGTGGTCAGTGCACAGTGATATTAAAGCGAAGCTTAGCAACAAAGCAAAACGGGCGTTTGCATACGCTATGTTGCGAATGCTGGGATTCATGTTGCTAAGGCGCGCATACAAAATGTATGTTGCTAGCGTTAGCAACATTGAATATACCAAATTCTTTTATCGTAAAAAAGGGAAAAACGATGAAAGTAAAAATAAATAACAAACGAATATGCGACCATTACACCGGTAGTCGTAGCCGGTGTGACAATGTTGGGCTGGCTGTATTGTAGCCGGTGTGAGAGTGTGTCGAAGCCGGTGAGAAGTTTATGTCATAGCCGGTGTTGTAAGTATGTTGTGGCTGGTAGTCGTAGCCGGTGAGAGGAGTAGTTCAAAGCCGGTGTGAAGTGTATGTTGTGGCCGGTAGTCGCAGCCGGTGAGAAGAGTAGTTCATAGCCGGTGTGAAGTGTATGTTGTGGCCGGTAGTCGTAGCCGGTGAGAAGAGTAGTTCATAGCCGGTGTGAAGAGTATGTTGAATTGGCTGTATGGTAGCCGGTGTGTTGTTGTTGAAATGGCTGTATTGTAGCCGGTGTGAGGAGTGTGTCGAAGCCGGTGAGAAGTTTATGTCGAAGCCGGTGAGAAGTTTATGTTGTAGCCGGTGTGAAGTGTATGTTGTGGCCGGTAGTCGTAGCCGGTGAGAAGAGTAGTTCATAGCCGGTGTGAAGTGTATGTTGTGGCCGGTAGTCGCAGCCGGTGAGAAGAGTAGTTCATAGCCGGTGTGAAGTGTATGTTGTGGCCGGTAGTCGCAGCCGGTGAGAAGAGTAGTTCATAGCCGGTGTGAAGTGTATGTTGTGGCCGGTAGTCGCAGCCGGTGAGAAGAGTAGTTCATAGCCGGTGTGAAGTGTATGTTGTGGCCGGTAGTCGCAGCCGGTGAGAAGAGTAGTTCATAGCCGGTGTGAAGTGTATGTTGTGGCCGGTAGTCGTAGCCGGTGAGAAGAGTAGTTCATAGCCGGTGTGAAGAGTATGTTGAATTGGCTGTATGGTAGCCGGTGTGTTGTTGTTGAAATGGCTGTATTGTAGCCGGTGTGAGGAGTGTGTCGAAGCCGGTGAGAAGTTTATGTCGAAGCCGGTGAGAAGTTTATGTTGTAGCCGGTGTGAAGTGTATGTTGTGGCCGGTAGTCGTAGCCGGTGAGAAGAGTAGTTCATAGCCGGTGTGAAGTGTATGTTGTGGCCGGTAGTCGCAGCCGGTGAGAAGAGTAGTTCATAGCCGGTGTGCAGTGTATGTTGTGGCCGGTAGTCGTAGCCGGTGAGAAGAGTAGTTCATAGCCGGTGTTGTAAGTATGTTGTGGCCGGTAGTCGTAGCCGGTGAGAAGGGTAGTTCATAGCCGGTGTGAAGTGTATGTTGTGGCCGGTAGTCGCAGCCGGTGAGAAGAGTAGTTCATAGCCGGTGTTGTAAGTATGTTGTGGCCGATAGTCGTAGCCGGTGTGACAATGTTGGGCTGGCTGTATTGTAGCCGGTGTGAGAATGTGGCGATTTATAGCCGGTGTGATGTTGCAGTGTTGTAGCCGGTGTGAAGATGTGGAATAGTAGTAGCCGGTGTGAGAATGTGGCAATTGTAGCCGGTGTGATGTTGTAGTATTAGCCGGTGTGTGTTACTCAAAAATGAGACAGAATAAAAGATATTTGGTAGTTAGTATGTCCAAATCAATTTTAGAGTCAGTTATGACAAGTTAGTATGGCCTGTCGGGTGGTTTTCGGCGTTTAAGCTCGATTGGCCATATACGTTTTAAGCGTCTATTTGTATTTTTATACAATGGTTTAGTTAACTAATTTGGATGCCCGTCAAGTCGATTCCAATAGTTTGATGCATGCAATTTTAATATATCCCAATTGGATATGATATTTAAGTCAGTGTGAATTGTTTTATTACAGACATAATATGGCGGAGGGCCGGCTATAAGGCGAAGTGCCTTTGATCGGCAAGTTTGAATTTTTCGCAAATGCGTATCAGAGGCGCATCCATATATTTCAATGCCATATTGCCAAGTTGGCGCTATTATTTGTTTATAGATTAAAATCTTATTTGAGCGTGATAGTCGCGATTGAGCGTTTAAAAGCCAATTGTATTTGGTAATTTTTGAGTTAATTGATTTTTGTGTCACATGTATGTGATGTGACCAAATTAATTTTCTGTCCAAGTGAAGACCAAGATATTTTACATGATTATCAGCTGGTATTTTAATATTATTAAGCGAAACGTCTGGCCAAACTATTCGATTTTGAAGTGAGAATGCAATATGTTTTGATTTACTTAAATTTATTTTTATATTCCATTTATTGGCCCAAATTTGAAATTTGGCAAGATGACGCTCCATATAATTGGTAATGTATGGAAAGTGGCCACTTATTAAAAAGGCCGCATCATCAGCATAAGTTGCTGTGAGTGTATCACTAGCGTTATATTGAATTGTATCATGCGTCGTTGGCATATCATGTGTGAAAATGTTATAAAGCAGTGGCGCCAATACGCTACCCTGCGGTACACCGGCCAATATTGGCCGTACACTCGAGAGTATGCCACGATCTTTGACAGTAAATGAGCGATTAGAAAGGAATGATTTAAGTATTTCATATAATGAATGTGTGATATGTGTATGCAATTTGTACAGGAGACCGTCGTGCCAAACGCGATCAAAAGCCTGGGCAACATCGATAAATACGCCCGATGTGCTCATACCCCGATCAAATCCTGTATTAATATGATGTACAATACGATGTATTTGCTGTACAGTGCTATGTCCCTCACGGAAACCAAATTGATGGTCAGGTATTAAATTGATCGTATCTATTTCATCGCTCAAACGAACAAAAATAATATGTTCAAAGAGCTTTGAGATTGATGGGAGTAGACTGATCGGTCGATAGTTTGATAAATTTGATAAGGATTTTCCACCATTTTTTGGTATCATTGTGACTGTGGCAAGTTTCCAAGCCGATGGAAAATAGCGTAAGCGCAAAAGGCAATTGAAAAAATGTAAAAGAAACATAATTGCTCTGTGTGAAAGTGATTTAAGGATGAAATTATCAATCCTATCATTGCCTGGTGCCTTATTCAGTTTCAATTGTTTAATTGCTGATTTTATTTCATTGAATGTTACATGTCGTATTTTCGAATTTGTGTCGTTGTTGTTGTTGTTATTATTATTGGTAATATTAGTAATATTTAAATTTGCTAATTTTATCATTTGTACATGTTCGCTTGGACTGAAATTAAAAGGTTTAAATCTATTTTCTAATTCATTGGCAAAGGCTTCAACTTGCTCGCTAGCAGTTAGACACCAATTACCCTGTTGATTACGTACAGGCACATGCATATGGGGCTGCTGTTTTAGACCCTTGCATGCGCGCCACAAGTTAAAGCCACCCTTTTTATTTGGATCAGCGTTTGTAAGAATATTATTGAAATGCTCAGATCGACAATGTTGTAGCAATTGTTTTAATTGACGACTCGTTTGCTGCCATGCTAAACGATCATCAAAATGTCTGGTTCTGGTATAGCGTTTTCTTAGACGACGTTTTAAGCGTATCATCTCCATGATTTCGGCCCTAATCGGTGGGCGCGAGAGGTCCGATGGAGGGCGTTGTCGAGTTGGAAATTTCTTTGATGATGATGATGATGCAACACTTGCTGCTTCATATATTTTATTTGTGAATGCATTTAATATATCATCTGCATCCTCTGTGGAGCGAATTTCAAAATTTAAATGCACATTATTATTTAGATATTTGCGAAATTGTTTAAGATTAGAGAAGCGCGTTAGGAGTCGGGCATTTTGATAATTTGTTAAATTCGAACAAACGGATAGGTCAATGATCAGCGGAATGTGATCGCTAGACAAGTCCATTTGTCGATACATTTTCAAATGTTGTGGTGATATACCATTGAATATTGCAAAATCTATAACGGATGAAATATTATTGTTGCCGGGGAAATGCGTTGGTTCACCAGTGGATAGAATATTGTAATTGTTATTGTTTAATATGAAATTTGAAATTAATTTGCCACGCGGGCACCTACGATAATTGCCCCAAAGGCGATCTTTCGCATTCCAATCACCGCCGATCAAGCAATTGGGACCGATTTTATTAAAGAAATTATCATACATTGATTTTGTTATTGGATATTTAGGGCCCGGTGGCCAATAGCATGCGACAATGCTAATTGGGCCGAGCTCAGTTTGTATTGAAATACTTGCAGCTTGAACATAACTCTCTGATACTGCTGGAAGTGGTTGATATGTTAAAGTTCTGGATACAATTATGGCTGCACCGCCGATATGAAGTCTAGAATTTTTTGCATTTGCAGTTATTATATTATAACCAGGTATATGAATGTATGAATTATTATTAAAATGCGTCTCACTGACTAACATTATATCGATGTGATTTGTAGAAAGAAAATAGATAAGTTCGTCGATTCGACGCGAAATGCCATTTGCATTCCAAATGCATAAACGTATGCCAATCATTCAATGGCCGTTTGACAGGTAATTTTCACGTTAACCACATCAATAATAATAGTAATAATAATATTAATATTAGCACCGACATAGGCGACGGAATAAATTATTAATTGTAAGCCTGCTGTCGCAATGACAGAAGCATAATCAATAATAATAATAACATTATTGTTATTTTGTTGCAGTGGAAATAGCGATGACGATGCCGATGTCGATGCCGATGCCGATGCCGATGCTGATACATCATATTGATGTTTTAATTTCTTTTTCTTTTTCTTGGTCTTGGCCCTGGTCATGATTGTTTATTTATTTATAATAATATAATATGCATGCATGCATCGCACTATTGTTATTACATAAAAAAACCTCTTTACGAGGTAAAAGTCTAGTGACGAAAACATTTTCATGCCCCAAAATTTCTGATATCCAATTTTGTGACGAATAATATTAAGTTTTACACATAAATTATTTTAAACAAGTACTCCTACTTTAATTACGGAAAGCTCGCTTTAAAGTGATCTAAAGGCCATAAAACCGGTATTTTCACCGGGACCTGACGGAGTACCGGGATGTGTTCTACGGTACTGCGCTGAAGGTCTTTTGAAACCCCTGTATAGCTTATTTAAACTTTCTGTTGAGTTATGCTCTTTCCCAAAAGTTTGGAAAGAATCATTTATTATTCCTCTCCTTAAGAAAGGAAACAAGTCAAATGTCTGTAACTATAGAGGTATTTCTAAGTTGTCTGCTATTCCTAAGGCTTTTGAGAAAATTATAACTTCTCAACTGCAATATCTTTGTAGATCTATTATTTCACCCTACCAGCATGGGTTTGTGAAACATAGATCTACTACCACTAACTTATTAGAATTCACTACGTTTGTTATACATGGATTTCAAAATAAAATGCAAACTGATGTCATTTACACTGATTTTAGTAAAGCTTTCGATTCTGTTAATCACAATCTTTTATTGCATAAACTCCATCTATTAGGTTTTCCCAACAACCTAATTCTGTGGATTTCAAGCTACTTAAATTTTAGAACCCAAAAAGTTTTTTTTAATGGTTTAGTTTCTAAACCTGTTCAAGTTTATTCTGGAGTTCCACAAGGTCCTCTTGTTATTTACGCTTTTTATAAATGATTTACCTTCTGTTATAAATTACTCTCGGGTTCTCATGTACGCCGATGACGTTAAACTTTGTATGTCGGCCACTGACAATCTTCTTGGTGTCAGGCTGCAAGCTGATCTTGACAGTTTTCAGACATGGTGTAAAGTAAATTTCTTAAGTCTTAATTGTAGTAAATGTAAAGTTATGTCTTTTAGTAGGCGAACTCCGTTGGAATTTAATTACGTTCTTAATTGTGAACCGCTTGAACGTATTATGTCGGTTACTGATTTGGGTATTCTTCTTGATCCTAAGCTGAAGTTTGACAAGCACATTGCATCTATTGCTAATCGAGCATTTGGCGTCTTGGGTTTCATAAAGCGTTGGTCGAAAGAATTTGACGATCCCTATATTACTAAACTACTTTATACTTCACTTGTCAGACCTATTTTGGAATATGGGTCTTGTATATGGAGTCCCCAATATAAGATTCATCAGGACAGAATAGAATCTGTACAAAAACAGTTTTTACTCTTTGCCCTACGGGGTCTGAACTGGAATACTAACATTCGCTTGCCTCCTTATCGTAGTAGACTTTTACTAATTAATCTTCCCTCTCTTTCTGACCGGAGAACAATGCTTGGTGTAGTCTTTCTACACAAACTAATTATTGGTGAAATTGATTCATCTGAATTAATTAGCCAAATTAGTTTTGCTGTACCGATTAGAAGCTCTAGAAATTTCTTACCTCTTTCTCTTCAATCCTGTGTTGCTAACTATGCTATTCATAACCCTTTCAGAGTACTTTGTTGTAATTATAACAATCTTTCTCAATTTATTACTAATTCTTCTTCTGTACAATTTCTGAATACTTCAATTATTTCTTACTTATCTAGTTTATAGTTAATTTATGGTTTAGTTTAATGTTGTTTAATACAATGTTTGTCCTTCTTTGTCCGCGCGTCAACAAGCCCGTGCTTGGTGTCGTTTGGGCCACTTGAATGTACTGCCCGTTTAGTACATCAACGTCCAAATAAATAAAAAAATTAAAAATATAAAAATATAAACATAATTTTGGCACCCGGCACATTGCGCTAAAATGTTTCAATTCTAATACCAAATAAAACTCACTGTTTTGCGCAGTGCCGAATGCAAAAATTTTGTTTAAAATAATTTATGTGTAAAACTTAATATTATTCGTCACAAAATTGGATATCAGAAATTTTGGGGCATGAAAATGTTTTCGTCACTAGACTTTTACCTCGTAAAGAGGTTTTTTATGGGATATCAGAAATTTTTGAATACGACATCAGAAATTTTGAAATTGCAATATTTTTTGACAGTATAGCTTTGTCAACTGTGTTTATTGCTTGTGTAGCTAAAACAAACTGTCTGGCAACACTGGTCCCCTTTACAAACACACATGCCCAGCGCAAAAGCCCTCAACACTCTTAAACTCTGGGTGCTATGACACTTTGCTGCTGCTGTCCTATTCCCATTCTAAGTAAAATGTATATATTCAGCTAACAGGTAATTTCCGCATTACGCTGCAAGCAGTGTCAAAGAGCCCTTCGAAATACCTTTTCAACGATATATAGATCGCATCTGTAGTTTTTATCGTTTGGATGCTATGGGGGTCTCAATTTTAGCGGTTTTAGCGATTTCCCGCTAAACTAGCGATTTTTCGCAAAAGTCGTAGAGCAAACGTTTCCAGATTTTTGAACAGGAACAAGTCCTCATTTAAACATTTAAGCTAAATCAACGATTTGATCCAAACAAACAAACTGGCTGCTATGACACTTTGTTGCTGCTGCCCTATTCCAATTCAAAGTAAAACGTATATATTCAGTTAATAGGTTATATCTTCCAAACCTAACGGTAAAATTTTTTGTGTCATATATCAAACAACGCGAAATTTTACAAACTAAAACATATTGAAATTTAAAAAAAATCGTTAGCGGCGTTTTCTCAAAAACCGCCAAAATGTGGAGGAAAATACCTTATGTCACCTGTAGCAATTTACCTATGTACTTTAGAGAAAAAGTTTAAAGGTATGCATAACAGCCCTTCATATGTTTTAGTACTGGAACTGCCGTCGAACTCGGAGTCGTTGCAGATGTCGGCATTCATGTCCGTGTTTATGTCCTTTGCCTACAAATTATTTCGTTTGGCTTATTCTCTTATTTCGCTTCTTTTTTTTAATTCAGACCCGGTACTTGCAAAGTACAAGGGGAATGTAAAATATACATAAAAAAAACCTCTTTACGAGGTAAAAGTCTAGTGACGAAAACATTTTCATGCCCCAAAATTTCTGATATCCAATTTTGTGACGAATAATATTAAGTTTTACACATAAATTATTTTAAACAAAATTTTGGCACCCGGCACATTGCGCTAAAATGTTTCAATTCTAATACCAAATAAAACTCACTGTTTTGCGCAGTGCCGAATGCAAAAATTTTGTTTAAAATAATTTATGTGTAAAACTTAATATTATTCGTCACAAAATTGGATATCAGAAATTTTGGGGCATGAAAATGTTTTCGTCACTAGACTTTACCTCGTAAAGAGGTTTTTTTATGGGATATCAGAAATTTTTTGAATACGACATCAGAAATTTTGAAATTGCAATATTTTTTGACAGTATAGCTTTGTCAACTGTGTTTATTGCTTGTGTAGCTAAAACAAAACTGTCTGGTAAACACTGGTCCCCTTTACAAACACACATGCCCAGCGCAAAAGCTATCAACACTCTTAAACTCTGGGTGCTATGACACTTTGCTGCTGCTGTCCTATTCCCATTCTAAGTAAAATGTATATATTCAGCTAACAGGTAATTTCCGCATTACGCTGCAAGCAGTGTCAAAGAGCCCTTCGAAATACCTTTTCAACGATATATAGATCGCATCTGTAGTTTTTATCGTTTGGATGCTATGGGGGTCTCAATTTTAGCGGTTTTAGCGATTTCCCGCTAAACTAGCGATTTTTCGCAAAAGTCGTAGAGCAAACGTTTCAGATTTTTGAACAGGAACAAGTCCTCATTTAAACATTTAAGCTAAATCAACGATTTGATCCAAACAAACAAACTGGCTGCTATGACACTTTGTTGCTGCTGCCCTATTCCAATTCAAAGTAAAACGTATATATTCAGTTAATAGGTTATATCTTCCAAGCCTAACGGTAAAATTTTTGTTTAAAATAATTTATGTGTAAAACTTAATATTATTCGTCACAAAATTGGATATCAGAAATTTTGGGGCATGAAAATGTTTTCGTCACTAGACTTTTACCTCGTAAAGAGGTTTTTTTATGGGATATCAGAAATTTTTGAATACGACATCAGAAATTTTGAAATTGCAATATTTTTTGACAGTATAGCTTTGTCAACTGTGTTTATTGCTTGTGTAGCTAAAACAAACTGTCTGGTAACACTGGTCCCCTTTACAAACACACATGCCCAGCGCAAAAGCTATCAACACTCTTAAACTCTGGGTGCTATGACACTTTGCTGCTGCTGTCCTATTCCCATTCTAAGTAAAATGTATATATTCAGCTAACAGGTAATTTCCGCATTACGCTGCAAGCAGTGTCAAAGAGCCCTTCGAAATACCTTTTCAACGATATATAGATCGCATCTGTAGCTTTTATCGTTTGGACTGCTATAAGGGTTTTAATTTTAGCGGTTTTTAGCGATTTCCCGCTAAACTAGCTTTTTTTCGAAAAAGTCGTAGAACAAACGTTTCTAGATTTTTGAGCGGGAACGAGTCCTCATTCAAACTTTTAAGCTAAATCAACGATTTGATCCAAACAAACAAACAGACAAACAGACAAACTGACTTTTCATCTCATTTTCGGAAGGCCACTAAAAATTTCAAAATTAATTATCTTTGGAACCAGCGGTCGGATTTTGATGATCGAGGTGTCATTCGACGCGTAATTTTGATTAAAATAGGTAAAAATTAACAAAAAAAATTCAGAAAAGCTCCAACGGCCGCATTAGCTCCAATCATTTAAATTTTGCCCCTCCCACTTACACCTGTTTATCTCACGAACCAGGTGAGTTTTCAAAAGTCTTAGTATGCACATTTGTAAGTTTAATTGATACCTTTCGATCGGTATATAGCTCGACCTGATCGGACAGTCATAGCAAATTTTCCATTCTTCCTGTGTATATATGCTAGTCGCCTTCGCACCCTTCGTGCTGCTTTCGTCACTAGCGCGGACTGCCGTCCGCAGTGATTATTCAATTTTCAGTTGAGGTTTTTTAAGCAATTAAATAAATAAATTAACTTAACTGTTTTGATGTATGATTATGTGATGTGATGTGATGTGTGATGTATGTGATGTATGTTGTATGTTGTATGTTTCTCGATTCTTCTCGATTCTACACGGACAGCAAAAGCAAAATTGTGTCAAAATTGAGTCGTCGTCGTCCTCCTCCTCCAATTGATGATGATGATGTTGTTGTTTGATTGATCCAGCAGCGCATATATATATATATATGTATATACACATATACACGACACTGCACTGCACAGCATGTACAGCACACTGACTGACTGCGACTGCAAAATGAACTGCACTGCACAATGCACAATGTACAATGTAATGAACAATGTAATGCACGATATCAAAGTTATATTTTATAAATTTTTCAACTCCCGTTTGCGATAATTTCGTTTACACATTTTCAACTGCATGCGCATGCGCATATTCAATGCCTATTTTCTTCGACTCTTCGATTGAATGTTCGCAACTCGCAACTCCCAAGTGAACTGTACTGTCATCAACTCATCAACTGCTCAACTCCCTCTCAACTCGCAACTCAACTGAATGCCCATTACTCTAACAATATACCAAGTAACCTCTTTTTACGCAGCAAATATTCAAATTCACCACAACAAAAAATGCGAAAACAGTTAAATGGCCAAATATTCAAACACATCCATACACATACACATACATATATATACATATTTAACGAAAATGGTAGCCATCATCACCACACACACACAATTAACTAAATTACAATTTTTTAAACGCGGTCCCCAACATATTCCCTACATCTAACTAAATAACCAAAAACATATACCTAACATTTACCATTTAAGAGAAAAAACTAGCGAAAACTATTTTTACAAAATCCAATACATAATACCTAGTATGCTTTTTTTAAATATTAACTATTACATTTTTACTTAGTTGCCAAGATATTTGCTCCTAACTGAAAACCTAACAACATATCCCATTTAATTCCCATTTCTCAAAAAACTATGTGAAATCACTATTTTTACCAAATCAATACACAATACAAATTCATTTCATTCAAATTATGCATATTTATTACTAATTATTCAATGTAATGTACTTAATTTAACAAAAAACAATAAGAAAAAGAAGCTTAATATCAAATTAACATAACATTGTTCATTATTCACTATACATTATACATTATACATTATACATTATACATTATACATTATACATTATACATTATACATTATACATTATACATTATACATTATACATTATACATTATACATTATACATTATACATTATACATTATACTTACATTATACATTATACATTATACATTATACATTATACATTATACATTATACATTATACATTATACATTATACATTATACATTATCACTGCGGACGGCAGTCCGCGCTAGTGACGAAAGCAGCACGAAGGGTGCGAAGGCGACTAGCATATATACACAGGAAGAATGGAAAATTTGCTATGACTGTCCGATCAGGTCGAGTTATATACCGATTTAAAGGTATCAACTCAACTTACAAATGTGCATACTAAGAGTTTTGAAAACTCACCTGGTTCGTGAGATAAACAGGTGTAAGTGGGAGGGGAAAAATTTTAATTATTGGAGCTAATGGGGCCGTTGGATCCTTTTTGAATTTGTGTTTAATTTTTTACTATTCTAATCAAAAATACGCGTCAAATGACACCTCGATCATTGAAATCCGACTACTGGTTTAAAAGATAAATTATTTTGAAATTTTTAGTCGTCTTCCAAAAATGAGATGAAAAGTCAGTCTGTTTGTTTGTTTGTTTGTTTGTTTGTTTGTTTGTTTGTTTGTTTGTTTGTAAGGATCAAATCGTTGATTTAGCTTAAAAGTTTGAATGAGGACTTGTTCCCGATCAAAAATCTAGAAACGTTTGTTCTACGACTTTTTCGAAAAAAAGCTAGTTTAGCGGGAAATCGCTAAAAACCCTTATAGCAGTCAAACGATAAAAGCTACAGATGCGATCTATATATCGTTGAAAAGGTATTTTGAAGGGCTGTTATGCATACCTTTTAACTTTTTTTCTAAAGTACATAGGTAAATTGCTACAGGTGACATAAGGTATTTTCCCTTACGTTTTGGCGGTTTTTGAGAAAACGCCGCTAACGATTTTTTTTAAATTTCAATATGTTTTAGTTTGTAAAATTTCGCGTTTTTTGATATATGACACAAAAATTTTACCGATAGGTTTGGAAGATATAACCTATTAACTGAATATATACGTTTTACTTTGAATTGGAATAGGGCAGCAGCAACAAAGTGTCATAGCAGCCAGTTTGATTGTTTGGATAGCTTAAAAGTTTGAATGAGGACTTGTTCCCGCTCAAAAATCTAAAAACGTTTGTTCTACGACTTTTTCGAAAAATCGCTAGTTTAGCGGGAAATCGCTAAAAACCGCTAAAATTGAAACCCCCATAGCATCCAAACGATAGAAGCTACAGATGCGATCTATATATCGTTGAAAAGGTATTTCGAAGGGCTCTTATGAATACCTTCAAAATTTTTTCTTTAAGTGAAAAGGTAAACAGCTACAGGTGAAATAAGGTATTTTTTTCCACATTTTGGCGATTTAAGAAAAATCTACACATGAAATCACTTTAAAATATGTTATATGTTATGGGCAATTCGATTCCGCGTTTTTTGACATATAACACATATCTGTCAAAATTCGTTTGGACAAGATATTACCTCTTAACTGAATATACCTTTTACCTTTACACTACTGCATGTACATATGCAGTATGTACACTGCTTGCAGCGTAATGCGGAAATAAACTGCTTGCAAGTGGTGAATTCTTTTTGCGGCAGATAAATCATTTTATAATCAAAAATATAGAATCGTTTGTCCTACGACTTTTTCGAAAAATCGCTAGTTTAGCTGGAAATCGCTAAAAACCGCTAAAATTTAAATACTCATAGCATCCAAACGATAGAAGCTACAGATATGATCTATATATCGTTGAAAAGGTATTTCGAAGGGCTCTTAGGAATACCTTCAACGTTTATTTTTTATTTAAAAAGGTAGAATGGGTATAGGACAGCAGGTGCAAAGTGTCATAGCAGCCAGAGTTGAAAAGTGCTGATAGCTTTTGCGCTGGGCATGTGTGTTTTTGTACAAACAATAAACAAAATTGACAAAGCTATACTGTCAAAAAATATTGCAATTTCAAAATTTCTGATGTCTTATTCAAAAATTTCTGATATCCCATAAAAAACCTCTTTACGAGGTAAAAGTCTAGTGACGAAAACATTTTCATGCCCCAAAATTTCTGATATCCAATTTTGTGACGAATAATATTAAGTCTTACACATAAATTATTTTAAACAAAATTTTTGCATTCGGCACTGCGCAAAACAGTGAGTTTTATTTGGTATTAGAATTGAGGCATTTTAGTGCAATGTGCCGAGTGCCAAAATTTTGTTTAAAATAATTTATGTGTAAAACTTAATATTATTCGTCACAAAATTGGATATCAGAAATTTTGGGGCATGAAAATGTTTTCGTCACTAGACTTTTACCTCGTAAAGAGGTTTTTTTTATGGGATACATTATACATTATACATTATACATTATACATTATACATTATACATTATACATTATACATTATACATTATACATTATACATTATACATTATACATTATACATTATACATTATACATTATACATTAGACATTATTCAAAAAAGGCAAACTTAATAATATTTAACATAAAATATATTCTATATACTAATGACAAAGTTATTCCATATGTACTTAATATTATTTAACATTTTACATTATAGTTTTCTTGTTGTAGAGCTGTGCTTTGTTGTTGTGGATCCTGGGGAACACAACTGCACAGCCCCTAAGATTTGTGGTGCTGGTGTTCGCGATGGCCTTGCAGGTTGCAGGTTGGCGGTGGCCAAAGCGGGTGTGTATGTGTGGCTTCAGCGCAGAACGTAGTACAGTTTTGAAACGTGCACTCGTCACATATAGCGCCTTTGAGCCGTCAGGTGTGAATGTATTAGTATTAATGCCAAGGGATTGTGTTGAAACAATGCGATACTGGTTGCCAACCACTGGCCGAGTATCCATGCCAGGTATGATGTGCTGCTCCAGTCCCTTTGGCGTTTAGCTGGAGCAATAGTTGTCGTGTTGGCCGTGTAGAAGTAGCCGGTGTGAAGAGTATGTTGAATTGGCTGTATGGTAGCCGGTGTGTTGTTGTTGAGCTGGCTGTATTGTAGCCGGTGTGAGGAGTGTGTCGAAGCCGGTGAGAAGTTTATGTTGTAGCCGGTGAGTAGTGTGGCTGATGTCATGTAAGCCGGTGTGAAGTGTATGTTGTGGCCGGTAGTCGCAGCCGGTGAGAAGAGTAGTTCATAGCCGGTGTTGTAAGTATGTTGTGGCTGGTAGTCGTAGCCGGTGAGAGGAGTAGTTCATAGCCGGTGTGATGTGTATGTTGTGGCCGGTAGTCGTAGCCGGTGTGATGTTGTGTTTTTTACTCAAAAGAGAGAGAGAAAAAGAAAAGGGGGGAGTCAGTGTGAGAGAAGAAATTTATTATGATTTAATTTCCTGTAGGCGATGATAAAGTCTGAAGGTGCAGAAGGTTCGATTCCTTATCGAGTCGTAGACATTAATGTGGTAGATGAAGAATTCTTGGGATGACAGATCTAGTGGATAATAGGCGATGCTGACGATGATGTGTGGATGGAATTTAATTTGATTTCTATTGATAATAGAGTGTTGCTGCGATCGCTGGATGTTGGTTAGACGAGGTTGGCGATGTATTGTGTGATTGAGTGTTAAAGTTGAAGTTGAGCTGCCAATGCACAAGATGTCTTGAATGGCATTGCCCATACTGGTGGTGTTGCGACGATAAATTGGCATCCTCCGATGCTGTGGCCTTATTTGTCTTATACTTTTAATTATCATATTATTGGTGTTGTTTAGCGCCGTCCTTGTAGTGCATTGCTGACGGTGAAAGATTTTGATGCTTTTCATTGTAACAGTTGCATTTGGTGGTATGCACGAAGCATGTAGCATCAGTAAGCAGTGTCTGTCCTGAAGGAACGATGCGAGCAGCTGGGCCGGGTGGATTCGGCGTCGATTCTGGTGATCCTGATGTTCAGGCTGGGGCAGAGGCTGAGGCCGAGGCTGTGGCTGAGGCCGAGGCTGTGGCTGAGGCCGAGGCTGTGGCTGAGGCTGATGCCGATGTTGGCGATAAGGATCGCTGCATGGCTGGTAAGCGCGACGAACCATAGTTGATGCTGTTGTTATTGTTGTTTTGATGTTTTATGACTGTCGGTGCGTTTTATGTTGTGATTACTTTTTGATTTGAGAAAAAAGTATTTTATGTACATGTACGTGTACGTTGTGTGATTTTAGCTAAGATAATTGCCATTGCCAATACTAGTTTCTAATTATTTAATTTTTACTCTAAGTTGTAAATTCTAATTCGGATGCATGCATGTTGTTTTTCCCTTTTCCTATTTCCTATTTCCTATTTCCTTTTTTTTTCACCCAGAAGTGGGAGTGGGAGTAGGAATGGAAGTGGGTGTAGGAGTGCGATTAAGTATTTCTAATATAATACGCATTTGTGTTTGTATATCGGCAATTGCCTCTGAATGCTTTTGCAGTGGATAATGATTTGCCGCTGATGCAGTTTGATTTGAATTATTAATGTTAATCAATTCCTGATATTCATTTGTGTTCAAGTTTAAGTTTAAGTTTGTGTTTGTGTTTGTCGTCATCGTGTTCATTGTGTTTGCCATGTTTGAGGGCTTAGTTTGATTTGTTGTTTGTTCTTTATGTTCTTTTTGTTGTTGTTGTGGCCGAGATTGGGATCGTTGACGGCGATTTGCCTGACTAACGTTCCGTTGTTGTTGTTGTTGTTTTGTAGTTTGTTGTGTCTTTGTCTGTGATTGTGATTGTGTTTGTCTTTGTTTTTGTGATTGTGATTGATTATATAATTTGCTATTAAGCAGTTTCAATAAGTAGGGGCAACCGCCGAAATTGGCCGTATGATTGCCAGAACAATTACCGCATTTAGCAGGTAGCATATTTGATTTTTGACAATCTTTGGTCAAATGTTTGAGTCCGCATTTAACGCAGACAGGCTCGCGATGGCAATAATTACCAGTATGATTATCACTGCGGACGGCAGTCCGCGCTAGTGACGAAAGCAGCACGAAGGGTGCGAAGGCGACTAGCATATATACACAGGAAGAATGGAAAATTTGCTATGACTGTCCGATCAGGTCGAGTTATATACCGATCGAAAGGTATCAATTCAAATGTGCATACTAAGAGTTTTGAAAACTCACCTGGTTCGTGAGATAAACAGGTGTAAGTGGGAGGGAAAAATTTAAATTATTGGAGCTAATGGGGCCGTTGGATCCTTTTTGAATTTGTGTTTAATTTTTTACTATTCTAATCAAAAATACGCGTCAAATGACACCTCGATCATCGAAATCCGACTACTGGCTCAAAAGATAAATTATTTTGAAATTTTTAGTCGTCTTCCAAAAATGAGATGAAAAGTCGGTCTGTTTGTTTGTTTGTTTGTTTGTATGAAATCGTTGATTTAGCTTAAAAGTTTTGAATGAGGACTTGTTCCCGCTCAAAAATCTAGAAACGTTCGTTCTACGACTTTTTCGAAAAATCGCTAGTTTAGCGGGAAATCGCTAAATACCGCTCAAATTAAAACCCCCACAGCATCCAAACGATAGAAGCTTCACAGATGCGATCTATATATCGTTGAAAAGGTATTTCGAAGGGCTCTTATGAATACCTTCAAAATTTTTCTTTAAGTGAAAAGGTAAACAGCTACAGGTGAAATAAGGTATTTTTTTCCACATTTTGGCGCTTTAAGAAAAATCTACACATGAAATCACTTTAAAATATGTTATATGTTATAGGCAATTTGATTCCCGCGTTTTTGGACATATAACACATACACTGCCCGACAACCGATTAGCACACTCTCTAACCTATCAGTTTAAAGGCAAATAACTCAGATCTCTGAATATGTTTCATGCATCTTACTTTTTTTATTCTATTCTTCATCATTTTTTCTCATTCTGAGAATAACCTTGAGTTCTGGAATTGAACCGTTATTTTGTTTTGCTGTTTTCTTTGAAGTGCGACAAAAATGCATGCATTTTTTTTGCGACAGCCGATTAGCACATTTTCGCTTTAGTGTCAATTTTTGCGCGTAGGTTGCGGTGTTTGACTGATTAAAGTTATTATTTATTTATTGTGATCGATTACCAATAAAATAAAGTCATAATGGGAAAAGCAAAACCGTTGGATGAGTCTGAAAAAGCCAAAATAAAGGCTTACAGGGAGTGTGGTCACTCGATTCTTCAAATATCCAAAAATATTAAACGCAGCCGTAAAGTTATTACCCCATACATAAACAATGAGGATCACCTATGGAAAAAAACATGAAAGGTCGGCCCTCATCAGTAATAACAGCAGCTGACAAGCGAATTATATTAAGGCACGCATCTAATTCTCACGACTCCGCCGCCAAAATAAAAGAAAAAACTGGTGTTAAAGCGTGCGTTCGGACTGTACAAAGAGTAATATCGAAAGCTGAACATATAAAGCGTCTAAAACTAAAAGAAAAAACCACCACTAAACCAACTTCGAAAGATGCAACGGCTTGGTTTCTGTCGATCGAATATGACCTGGACCAAGGAGTGGGAGCGTGTGGTCTTTTCGGATGAAAAAAAGTTCAATTTGGAGGGTCCTGACTGGCTATGCCTACTACTTTCATGATCTCAGAAAGGAAGAGGCATACCTTAGATCGGATTGCACTGGCCGTGCAGGTGGTGTCATGGTCTGGGGCGCTATTACTTACTTTGGCACCATAGAACTGCAATTTCTAACCAGCCGAATGAATGCCATTGCTTACAAAGGTGTACTGGAAACGGCTTTTCCTGCAGTCAAGGATATTTTTGGACCCTTGGAATGGAAGTTCCAGCAGGATAACGCACCTATCCACACAGCCAGGATCGTAAAATCCTGGATTGAGGGTCAGAACGTGGAATTGCTAACATGGCCGCCTTACTCGCCCGACCTGAATATTATAGAAAATGTTTGGGGATGGCTAGCACGCAACGTGTACGAGTCCGGCAGACAATATTCAACTGAAGCTGAACTCATTGAAGGAATTAAAAGGTCCTGGGAGGCTATTTCACTCGACTACATTAAAAAATTATATGACTCCTTACCAAGTCGGATGTATGAAGTCATACTTAACCGTGGAGGCTCAACACATTATTAATTATTTTACAGAATACATCAAAAATGTTGAAACTAATTTAAAAAAATTATTTGAATGAAGTTTGAATCAATTTTCTTTTGTTATTTAAAGTTTTCAATTGACTGTGCTAATCAAATGTCGCAAAAATGAAAGTTAATTTTTTATGTTAAGTTTGTTTAAATTCATTTAAAATGTTATTAATAAAGTTAATATCATATCTTCCATTTATTCTCGTATATAATTTTATATTCTTTTAATGGAAAAAAGATTCAACTTGAAAGTTTTATTCGTTTTCTTGATATTTAGCTCTTAAGACGCGGAGCATAGGGTGTGCTAATCGGTTGTCGGGCAGTGTACATAGATACGAATATATAAATATACATATGTACAGATGTACATATGCATGTATAAACGTGTCTATATAAATTGATGACTGTGTCCGGTTATCTGGCTATATTTGGCAATTGCAGGCAGGCGAGCTACCAAATGAACCCTTTTGAAAAGGGGACAGAAGACAAAACTCAGTGAACTACAAAATGTGCCACAAATGTGTGCAGTGTGGCATGAAAAGGCCAAACATTTAGCACGGCAAACAAGCCAACACTAATAGTTGACCAAATTCAAACCAAACCAAAGCAAAGCAAAGCAATCAATAAGCTAAACTCCAGCTCTTTTCCTCCTTCATCCTGCCACAAGCCTTGAATTTATTTGTCAATGTGAAAAGGTGCGCAAAGGATTGACCCGACCCGAAACGAATTTGACCAGTCCAGACCAAAAAAAAATGAAGAAAAAAAGTATAAAAAGGTAGCCTCACTTCATTAGTGCTGTTATCAACATTTTGCAGCCACAGGACGAATGAAAGAGTCGCTTTCTTTCTCTCTGTCTGTCTGACTGGTTGACTGACTGACTTGCCACATATCGAAACGCATTGAAGCGAAAGTCATCAATTTCATATTGTTACGCATGCCACAAAGAATAAAACATACAACTCTGGCATGAGACTGAAGGTAGACACAAGTAGGAGAGTTGGGCAGTTGGCCAAAACTAATAAGGAGACGACTGCGAAACACGGCAACGACGCGTCGTCTGCAATATTGGCCCAACACAGACAAATCGACAGATTGACAGATCGACACATCGACAGACAACATCGACACTTGAATGAAATGGCATTATTGCTACTTCAACGCGGCTCCAGAAATGGTTCAACATGGCCAGAGCCTCGTCAATCAGTCGACGGACGGTTGCCAGTTACCAGTTGCCAGTCAGTTACCAATTGGCAGTCGACAGAGCTGGGAAAGCCGTTTTCCACACGTACGCACCCAGGCAACTATACAAAAGACGTGCTAAAATAACTTATACGCCCCGTGTGCCCAACAAAAACAACTTTTCGTTGCCAAAAATAAAAGAAAACGTAAAGAAAAGGAAAATAAATAAATACTATATATATAAAAACGCAGAAGTAGAAAAAAAAGAAAAGCAGTCAAAAGTGAAAATCTCAACAGTGCTAAAGTCAAACGACCAGGCACAACAATAACAACAACAACAACAATAACAAAAATCAAGAAGTAGAAAAAAGGTATAAAATATTTATTTATATGAGCTTTGCTTTTTGCCCGTGGACCCAAAAGACCTTTGTGCCAAGTGTTATTATTGCTGTTTGTTGATGTTGCTCTTACCAATGTTGTTGTCGTTGTTGTTGTTGTTGTGTATACATATTTACTTGGCAGAGGCATGAAAGTATGGTTTTGAAATCAAAACGGGTTCAACTCTGAGACTCAAGACGTTTTCTTAGGTGGCCACTCGAGATGAAGATGAACAAATATTTGCTAGAATATATTTTAGATAGTTGCAATTGATGGCGAAGAAAACTTGGAAAACGAAATGTAAATAAGTATAATAATAAATATTGAAATAAAATAAATCTATAATATGTTAGTAATAAATAATATAAATAACCTTATTAACCTTCGATCAATTCAGAAAATCGAACGTCGATATGAATAAATATAATGAAAAATAATTTCATAATATTTTTGAATAATAAATAATACAAGTATGCCAATTGACCTTCGACCTATTGCAAATGAAGCCGAAGAAAACTTAGGAAATAAAATATGATTAGATATAAAAATAAATAAATACATAAGCTAAAATTTAAGTTATTAAAAATGTAATTAAATAATTGAAATAACCTTTGACCTTTTGCAGATCCCATGATCGAGAGAGCGGCGACTATGCGGGCTCCATATCGGATTTACAAAGCGTTACCTCCAGGCTGAGCACAGTTTCGGTAAGTGGATAAAAACCCATTAGACTTGTCAGCTCATTTAAGTTGCGTTACCTCCCCACCTCCTTGGAGGTTAGTTGGAAGAGGGGAGAGGGGGTTTTAGCTCCCCCTCACACACGTGCGTGCGTCTCAATGCGTCGTCTAAATTGATTAAGTGCACTTAGTGACAAACAAAGTTCGCATTTAGCCAGGAACAACACGAAGCAAGAAGAATAACAAAATGCACCACGTAGACTGTGAGCAGAGCATAAAAACTCGAAAAGCTTTTTAGCCAAAGTTTTTCTACCTTCTCTCTGTTTTTTTTCTTGTTTTTTTTTGTTGCCAAACGACGGCACTTAAGCCAAACTAAACGATGTCGAAATGCGACTGGCTGACTAACTGACTGCCTGCCTTTTGGCCATTTCATTTGCAAACTTGACTCGACTTCTGTTAATATGAAACGCACTCTTAACTTGGCTTTTTCCCTTTCTTTCTTTCTCTCTCTCAACCATTTCTCCCATCATTCCCTGCAGATTGGCACCAACAATTGCACGGCACGTTACCGCACGCTAAGCGGCGGCATCGGAGAATCGCCCTCGTTGTCGCCGAGTCCTTCATCCGATTACGAGGACATTGGCGCCACACGGCACGGATTGCCGCCAAGTCTTGTCGCGAAGGCCAAGAAGAATGGGCTGCCCCACAAGGCGAATACCATTTGCCAGAAGGCCATGGTGCATCATGTAAGTCAATTAATTAATCACTGCACTTGTGTGAGAGAGTATCTATGTGAGTGTGTATTTCTGTGTGTGTGTGTGTGTGATTATATCTGTGTGTTTGTGCACTTGGCACTCACAAAAGCAATATTGACTCGGACTCTTGCATTTCAAGTGAGCTACAAAATGTAATTAGCTTGACATTTACATACGATATATCCACGCCTGATTGGAATTTGTGAGCATCCTCTAATCCTTGCAATTTGTCTACGCCTACGCAGCGAACACCGAAAGGCCAAAAACCAAAAAGTTAAAATCCCTCCAAAATAAAGTCAGAAAAACCTCGAATACTTTTGCCAGCCAAACGAGGCGTTGGGCCAGTTTGAACATGCACTCTAAATGCAAATGCCAGTTAAATGAGTTTTTATGCGCGCCCCAAAATTTTGGGCAGACAGACGGACGGACAGATGGACCAAGCTCTGACCGAACATGGTTGGTTGGCATTTTTTGCACCCCGCAACTGACCAGAAAGCGAAAGTACATCAACTTAAAAAAAATTGTACTAGAAATAGAATTCCAAAAATAGAATTTAATTTCTATTAAAATTCTACACAAAGAAATTAAAGTTACTTTGAATACTAAAGAGTCTCTACTAGTATTTACAATGCAATTAATAAGTTTCTTCTACACAGGCAGATATCTTCCGTTTGAGTTTTCATAGCTAGTCAACCAAAAAGATACTCAAGAATATCTTAAATTCCTAGCAGTAACAAAAACCAAGCCTCTTTTTTTTGGGACTTCATATAAACATTTATATACGATCAAGGTGTTATCACAAATATTTTTACAATGGCATCAATTATTGTTAGATCTGCATTCAGTTGGATTTTAACGATGGCGTTCCCGGTTTCGCGTAATTTTCTCTCTAGATCCCGATGTGTGATTCTTTTCTTTGGGCACATCGGGACGTATGTGAAAGTTCTTGAAACGATAATCTCGTTTCTCGCATTCTTGGGTAAACTCGGCCCTCTGAATATTACTGGAGGGACTGCCAGTTGTCCTGAGCCATTCCTTCATAAGCTGCACCTCGGTGCGACGACCTTCAATGTAACCCTTGACAGTGCCAACGGGCGTGTTCATACACCATCCACGTAGACCAAGAGTTTTAGCCTTCTTCTCGGCATGCCGCCGAAAGTAGACGCCTTGCACTTTTCCAAACACTTCAAATTCACAGGTATATACAGATGCCATTACTAAACACGATGTACACGAAGTTTTTGGAGTCCCACAAAACAATTTGACAAAAACAAGACGAAATTTTTGATGATTGTACTACGAAACAGAATTTTAAAGTAAAGCTTTGACAGTAGTTATTTAGTTCAGTGCGTACTTTTCCGCAATGATTTAAATTTCATGAAAATCATTAAAAAGAAACTTTTAAATAAATATTACAGGGTATTTTCTACCTTGTTGTATGCAGTATTACGAGATTAAATTCTTGTTAATGATTAAATGATACCAAACCAATTCATGTAAGATGTCTGTGCATATAATAGTCGAGAATCTTAATAAAACAATAAAGTCATCTAGCTTAAAGTAAAGTTTGATTTGTGTACAGGGTATCTACTAGTCAATCCCTGGCTTTTTAAATTGACATTGAAAAACTCTTGCTTTTTTCTGCTTTTACGTCGCTTGCATCGTCAAAATGTTGCAGACAACTTTGATGTTTGTTTGTTGCAAGAGTTGCACGAGTTGCAGAAGGAGTTGCAAGAGTGGCAGGAGGAGTTGCAATCGGCGCCTAGGCCTGTTGACTAACGGTTGATATGAGGAAAGTTTTTTGGTAGCCACCACAAGGCAAGCAGCTCAATTTCGACTGTCAAACTTCCCGCCAAAAAGCCAAAACGGAAGCGTTGCAGCCAAAAATCCAAAGATCCCATACCCCAAAAAATAATTGAAGAAGAAATAGAAAATCCAAAAGGGTCTTTACTCTGTGTATGTGTATGTGTGTGTGTTTGTGTGTGTGTAGAAATTTGTGTGGTTGCATTAAACTTTTTAATGATTTAACTAACAAAACTTTTGGACTATTTCTATGGTCTGTTCCCTCGGCTCAACATGCAATTTATTGCACAACATGGACATGGACCTCAACCTGGACTTGGACTTGAATCATGATGATGATGATGATGATGTTGCTCCGAATACAACAACTTTCACTCTGTGATGATACAACACACACTCCTCTCTGCTGCAGTCGAGCGAGATGCGTAGCTCGCCAAAGGAAATTGGCGCATTTAATGAGAATGGACGAAACTTTGTTGCCACAAAGGATACGTCAAGGGATTTCAGCAATTCCCAAGATAATACCGACCGTGGCAGCATGAGCGATCAGGCGTTTGCATGTTCCGCCAGTTCCGTTGAAAGTTTGCCCAGCGCTTCCGGTTCAAGTAAGTATCTTTATCTTTGTATCTATCTAAGTATCTACGCGTATCGTACGTGCGTATGTGTGTGTGTGCTTTGTGTTTTCTGATTTTGCTTTTGCTTTTTTTGGGCGTTGGTTGCAAGTTCGCCACACAACTGTCGGTTTGTTTATAAAAATTCCCAGACTGCCGCTCAACGTTGTTGCATATTGGTCTATTAACAGTTGTTGTTTTCCATCTTCAGCTTCTTCATCTACTTCTTCTTCCTGTTGTTGTTGTTGCTGTTGTTGCTGTGGTTTTTCTGCTGCCGCTGCACAATAACTTCGAATTTAGCAAAACTTAATGAATTTTTAATGCACTTGCTGCTGCACAGTCAAGTGGCAAGTGGCAAGTTGCATGGGGCAAGCTGCAGTGCAATGTCTGGGGCGTGGTTAAATAAAGGGCTGCTCGCTTTTTAATGAACAAAAGTTTTAGCTATATGCGCACAATCTCTTCACCAAATAAAAAACCATAAAACCAAAACACAACAGCAACAACAGCAACAAGAAGTGAGAAGGTGGAGCATTGTGGGCGTGATTGGGGCGTGGCTGAACAGGAGCAACTTTGAAAAGTGCAAGAAAAAATACTTTATTTTTATGTGGCGTTGGCCAGGACACAAAGCAAGGATTAGCCAAAGCTTTTGGCCAGAAAACTTCAAGTGCTTATTTAAATATTTTTTGGGGATTTTTTAAGCTCTCTGTGTGTGTGTGTAAAAATATTTGAAAAGTTTTTAATTAAGCAAACCAATTGTTGAGCTGTGTGTGTGTGCGTGTGTTCGTGTGTGTGTGTTTTGGCCAAAATGCTTTGGCCCTTTGGCTAATTGGCTGTGGGTGGCGGCATTAATTGGAAATTTGCTTGGGCAAAAGTTCCATCGAAAAATGCAAAGTTGAGACAAATATTTAAACTTGAGACGAACCATTTACCATTTACAATTTTTCCCATTTTCGTTTGCCACACAGGCACACAGGCTCTGGTGCGTCCTGGGAGTCCGCACAGCTCAATTTCAGCCGAGGATCGCAGCTCATTGGTGTCCATCTGCAAGGCGAAAGCGCTTGTGGACAGCCTGCCCAATCCCTACGACAAGGACGCGCTGAAGTTCAAGGTAAGCCAGGACTCGACTCGACTCAACTCGAACTCAACTCCACTCGAAACTCTCGCTAATCCAACAACATTTTTCACTCTCTTGCCTCGCAGAAGGGCGAGCTCATTGATGTGCTGTCGATGAATGCCTCGGGCATTTGGAAGGGACGCTGTCACGGACGTGTGGGACACTTCAAGTTCATCAACGTGGAGGTGCTGCCCGAGCAGCGCATGAAGAACTCGAGTAGCAAAACCCTCGCACCCGCCTCCCGTTTGGCCAATAGCAGCAATGGCAGTGGCAATAGTGGACCCAGTTCTGTCGAGGATCTGCTGATGCGGATTGGACTCAAGGAGTACACATCCGTGTTCGTGCTGAACGGGTAAGTGGTGTAGATGAAACAAATTTCACAACAAATTTTTTTGTTGGATTGTTTCACCTATCGTTCCATTTGCAGCTACGAGGATCTGGAACTGTTCAAGGAACTCGAGCCGGCCGACTTGGATTATCTGGGCATTCTCAGCCAGGAGCATCGGGCCAAGCTGTTGACGGCAGTGCAGCTGTTGCATGACATTGAATGTAAGTCGAAAAACCAGCCTGATCCAAAGACCATAACTTTTAAATCCAAGTCGTCAAGTTACAAACTTAAAATTAATTTTCTTTCAATATTAAAAATTATTCATCTTAATAAAAAATATTTTAAATAATTAATAAATTAATAAAATTTTTAATGATCATATTTGAAATTAACTTATAGTAATTTTTCCCTTTTTTGTCATAAAATTTAAAGAAGAAAATTATTTGTACCTGTTAAAAATACCAATAAATGCATTTTATCGTATTTTTTGTATGTAAATTCAACTGTTGTCTATTGATTTATAACCAAATTAAATTAAATAATTTGTGATCTAAATGAAAAATGAAAAAAAAAATTTTATAAATTTAAATATACACTTTTTTTATAATAACAAATTTGATAAACAAACATGAATTTAATTTTCAACTTTTATCATAAGAGTTAAAATTAAAAAATCATTGCACTTATATTTTGGTATGAAAACTTAATTTGCATTAGGTTTTATTTCTTAAATTTGTAACTCTTTATTTCCTAACCTGACTTAATCATGACATTTTAACCGTCAAAAACTCCACAAAAATTCCACCAACCACAATTCACATTCAAAACACACTTAACACAGCTACAAATTTCGCTCAAACAGGCTCCGACGTGGACATTGCCGGCTCCAGCTCGGAGAACGACGAGGCGAGATTGAACAACATCAACAAGAAGCACGGAGCATCTCCCTTTGGTCGAAGACACTTTCCCCGCGACTCGGGCTGCTACGAGGGATCGCCGTTGCCCAGTTCCCAGACACCGACGCAGGCGGTGAACTCGACGGACGAGTCGAACAGTCTGGACGACGTGGTGTCCAAGTGCTCGAGTGAGATAATGAAGCGTGTGGAGAGCGCGAGGCGCTGCAAGGATAATCCGTTTAAGGCCACGCTCCCGGCCCGGGTGGGGAAGAAGTCCTTTCTTGGCGGCGGCGGACTTATGGGCGACGATACGCTCACGCGTGGCGGACTCAGTGAGAAGTCGAGCGATTCGGGGGTCAGCAGCAGTTCGCTATCGTCGGGTCCGCTGAAGAGCAGCACTTAACATTTGCCGACCATTCTCGCCCACGAGCTGCTGCTGGGCGTGGGCGTGGGCGTTGGTCAGGGGGCAGGTGCCACCTCACCGACCACATCGGTTGCCTCGGCCTCGGCCATGGTTGGTAGCAGCATCACTGGCAGCAGCATTGGCAGCAGCAACATGAATGCCAACGCACCACTTGGCAACATTTGCAACACTCTGCCGCATGCCCCATGCTCAGCAGCATCCGGCGGCAGCATCGGACTATCCAACAATCATCTGCCCCTCAATCGGAATATGGTGATGTTGCGCAATCATTTGCGCAAAAACACAAGTGGCAATGCCGGCCAAGTGTTGCACGACGACAACAACAAGGATCAATAACAACCCATTTATTACATACAGATTTTAGTTTAAGTTCTTAAAACACGTACTAAATATTTCAGTTAGATTGTATGTATTTCAATTGCTGTGATTCGATAGTGAAAACAAAACAAAACAAAAGGCCAATTCGCGTCTTTCAGTTCAAATGTATAGTGTATAGAGACAGAATAGTTAGACAACAGACAGACAGAGAGTGCGATATAGACAGAGAGAGCGAAAGAGAGAAAGGAGTAATGAAAGAGTTTAAACAGTCAGATAGTCAGTCAATCCTTCCTCCGATAATGTTGGCATTTATATATACCTATATATATATACATATATTTATAGAATTGTAAAAGTAAAAGAAGAGCTATATATATATATACTTAATCAAATCGTTTAACTATTTTTAGTTAGCCTCAACTATTATTTGCCGTTTGCCTATTGTTTTTATTGCTATTAAAATGTGTATGTATTTCGCAACGTGATATTGTCAGACGTCCAACTTGAATTGCCGTTTTTAAATAATTTAAACAAACAAGCATAAAAATACAAGCAAATAAAAATGTAAAGATAAACTCAAGTTGATTCCTACATTAAAGCACAGATAGTGCGAGCAATAGACCAATTACAATTTTAACAAATATTTACACGACAATGAAAAGCAAACACCAAATTGCCAATTTAATTGAAATTTTAACTAATTCTATTGTATTTATCCGAATCATTTGAATTGTGTTAAACTTACAACTATTGTTAAAAAAAATGAAACATACGAAAAAAAAACAAAAGAAAGGAAATCCGTCAAAATTGTAAATTTGCAAAATCAGCTAAAGAAAATTGTATGCTAAGCAATATATATGAAAACATAGACTCCATGCAAAATATCTGTAAATAATTAGAAACTATTGACACTGGAGTGTGTGTATTTATGCCATATAATTAACTATAATATATAGACCATACAATTAAGTACATACATAAATATATTTATTTATACATCAAGAATTTAAACTATTAGCTATTTAGCAATAATCAAAAAGCGACAATGAAATTAGTCAGGCGACAGTGCAGAGAAAGTTTTTATTGATTTCGTATTAATCAGTTGAAGAATTAGTTAAATAAATAAATACAATTAATCAAGAGCAAGCACAAAATCTATAAATATATAAAGAGTATATATGAATATGAATATCAGAAATGGAAATACCAATTGACTTAGTGTACATTTGACAAACAAAATCGATACAATTCCAAAATGCTTTTTCTCATTAATAAGCATCAGATACATATTAATATCCATATTATTAATATTACATTTAATCAAGAAATGAAGAAAAGATGAAAGATTTAAATAAAATTTAACAATTAGTCAAGAAATTAATGCGCACGTGTTAAAACCAGAGGGTAAAATTATTCTAATGTAGGCATTTTTAATTTGTATTTATCTAATTAACAATTAAGTGTTTCAACTGTAAATTATAATAGAAATTTAACAATGCAGAAATACAATGCACAACATGCAACATTGCGGCATGTGGCATGCAGCATGCAGCATGCGGCATGTGCCAACAGTTTCCATTTATCACTGTAAAATTATGTAATTAAATCGAATATGTAAGCAATATTAAAGTTTAACATTACAAAATGAAATACCTACGGCATCACACTGCAGTTTCAGGCAACAAAGTAAATTATTACAAATTTCATTAGAACACTTTAAAATTCAATGCAATGCAATGACGCCATCGAACTTGAAACTCTCCCATACATTTTAGACGAAATTTTCAGCAAGATCAACAAAAAAAGAAATAAAAAAAAGAGAGAACAACAACGCCTAAAGAAAGTTTATGCATAAATCAAATAAAAGTCTTAAATAAAAATGAACATATCTAAAAATTAATTACACTATTTCTTTTTAATGGGTTGGACACTGACGTTTCTTTACAGCGCACACTGGGCCGGATTGCCGAATAAATGGCATAAAGTCGAAAATTGCATATATCGAGCTGAAACTTGGCATATTTATTGAATATACCACTCTCAATATTTAACCAATATTTTGAGTCAGCTTGACCACGCCTACCCCGACTGCCCATATAAGACAACATGACGTATACGTGATTTAAATTATATTTTCATACAAACAAGCACATCTAGAAAATTAAGCCATCGGAAAAGCCGCAAAAAGCCGCAAACCGGATTGTTATTGTATTTTTATGAATCGGTTATACTTTTTTTCAACATACATTACACATCGCAGAAATACGCAGAAGACTTTTTTTCTCTACAGAAGACGAACACTTTGGTTAAATTTTTTCTTATTGAACAACACAAAACAATACACATATTATCACATATAACAAGTTTTGACACAAAATCTTTTCATTCAACTCCAATTTACATACCTCGGTCTTCAAAATCCATTTTTAATAATAACCAATTTGCTCATCGTGTGGAATTGCCAAGCGCACAAAGTCGACAAAAGTTTGCCGCCAATTTTGTCACAAAAGTCAGCTGTTTAATCGGCTGACTTTGGAGCTTGATAAAAAATGCCAGGGTTGCATTTTTAGCAAAAATATTTATTGATGCTTTCTACAGAGGGAATCTAGTAAATATATGTTAAATAAAAATGTAGATTTGCTTCAATTAAATTCTCGACTTTATGCCACTTATTTGTCAATCCGGCCCAGTGTGCAGCGGGGAAAATTTTCCAGAAATGGACAAATCGTTCATAGCTAGTGATGTAAATCAGTAAAAACAGCTGGTGGATGAGACTGGATACTTGGATGTCATAAGTCCACAAAATATTCACCTTTCACATCCCCTGTCTGAGATTTTGTAAATATTCTGGAAATATAAATTATTTAAAAGAGTTGTTGTATTTGCTATTTATGATTCTTTTTGATAGTTACCCAAAATAATGCTTAAGTCATACAGTTGGTAATCAGGAAGAATCTAAATAAAGACATAAATGAGGCATCCAATAAAATCCCAAAGCTATGATCATACAAAGAAGACCGCCCAAATGATTTCATTTGCCAACTTAGCAGTACTTACTTGTACTTAAGGCTATAATTTCGCTGACATTGAGCGAAGACTCTCTACGCTATCATCAATTGCAGCCTACACGTGAAAGATAGATAGTGTGAATATAAATATATTCATACGTGTATGTAAAACCTCATCTCATAAGGTGTCGCGCGTAAAAAGCGTAGTAAAAAAGCAAAAAATAAAAAAATGTAAACAATTTATATGAGATACACATAGAATGGAATAAAATGAAATGGATGCAGCATGGTTGGTTGGATGCCGTCGGCCTCTGGTATCATTAGAGCGGAGCAGCGTCTCGGCAATCAGGTCTGGTGCTGATTAGATTTACGACACTCGTGAAATGGATCTATCTGCGGAGAGGGCATAGTAATGTTTATTCATACAGTAAGTAGTTACACTTGTTACTGCTTGAAACTGAGCTCAGCTCACAACTAATAGAAATGTATCTAAAGCTGTATCTATAATTTAGTCACTGTCTGTATCTGTATCTGTATCTTTATCCGTATCTATATCTGTATCTGTATCTATGCTGGAACAGTGCTTATCTCGTTCACTTCTCGTTCACATTTACGTCTATTTTTTATGCCTGTCTCACGACCGGGAACTCGGGAACAGAACTGAACTGAATTTGCGCTTAAGTGCTTTAGTAAATTGTTAAATTGCTTTTGTCTTTCGCTCAACGCATAAGTAAATGAAAATATGAAAATTGATATTATTGCATTTGCACAAACTACGTGGACTTTATCTCATTTTCTGCTACAATTTTGCGCTTAGTTTCAGTTTCAGTTGCTGTGTGATCCGGGCCACAGTCAGAACAAAAGCGCATAAACAATAAATTTTATAATTTAATAATAAAATACAAAAGACAATAGACAATAGACGCAACAGAGTATATAAACTTGAAGCCTAAAGAATGTTTTAAAGTAAAAGACAACTTTTAAGTTAAATCGAAATTCAAAAATTTATTTTAGCCAGATTGAGACTTAATCATTTGACGACTTAATTAAGCTTCGTCGCAGTTTAATATTTTGATATTTTGTGGACATATAAACCTATCTTATCACATTCGGCGCCCAGACTTATAGTGCAAAAAAATAAATATCTAATGCCCGTCGTAAAAAAGAATTACACAAGTTACTCATTCTCTTTCCAATTTCAAGCAGTTAAAAATCTTTATCTCTTATCAAAAGTGATCGACTGACATATACCCCGGACTCAAAACTTTTCACTCAAACTCTTTTAGAACCAAAGTTACATTAATCTAAAAAATTTCAATCCGATTTCACAACAATATTGTGTTTATTTTCTTAATCTTATGAGAACAGGGAATGGGAAATGAACTAATTCATAACCTGCCCAAACAACGGGCTAACACCATTCTAAAGGTATCTTCTAGCCGAAACAATTAGAACTGGAGCTTTCTAAGTTTAATTACAAGCTAAAGACCTGCTGTTATCAGCAATTCTATTATAATGATTATGCACTCTGTCAGCTAACTGATAAGCCGACTGCTCCCAGAGCGTCCCGCTTTTAACGCTAGCATTTAGAACTAGTTGCTCTTATAACAACACCATCGAGAGTTGGTGACGGTTGATGAACTGCTTAACCGGGCATCAAGTATTCCACAAATTTCATTTGCATACGAAATGTGACAAGTGTAAACGCGCAGTGAATTTTTTCAAATATTTTCAAAACTTGCTAAAACCAAAAATAAAATAATAATAACAAAATTTAAACTGTTATTTGATTTATGAAATTCTACAACAATTAGAAAGCATTTGTGTCAAAGCGCAATACAGAGTCTTATCTTGATTCTGGTTTATACATACAAGTATTAAGTACTACTTGAAAGGTGTTGTGAAATACTTTCATTGATTGTGATCTATGTCTTCATCGAAAGGCAAGACTAATTAAATTTACCTTTACATTACGTAAGTACAGTTTAATTTAAAACAATATTTGAACAAAATCATTCATATTTAAAGTTTTATAATGCATAAGAATTATTATTCTAGAAGCTAAGGCATAATGCTTTTTGTTTTGTTTGCCTTTATATGCTTAAAATTTGATTTGACAATTTTTTTTAACACCAAGATTAAGTGGAAATTATTAATCAGGAATATCGTTAATGAGCTCTATATCTAATCTAGATTCATTATTTTTTATGTAAATATTGCCTCCACTATTTTGCCACAATTTGTTTCAATATTTATTGGCCACAATAAAAAGGTCTTAAGTGGCAAAAGCTAAAATTAGAAGAAATTAAACATTTAATCAAGGGTTTTTTCTGAAAATGAAAATTTTAAATATTAAGAAAATTTTGTGGTGTATTTCATCATGAAAGTGTTGCTCCATAAAGATAAATCCATCAAATGTTATTGCTCCCGATTCTAATTTCTCTGATAAAACTAAGCCATTTAGATTTCATTATCTATATTTTTCAATCTTGAATTATATTTTTCCACAACTTTAATAGCCCACATTAAAGAGATTCCCATAAAGAGCTAAAATTAGCAGCAATTAGTAGACTTTTGATATCGACAGAGAGGTCTTTGCTTGATAAGTAACAAAATTGCACGTTAAGCATCTAAAATATGGTTTTTAATGGTTTATTTAGATCAGGCTTGACTAAGGTCTTTCATAAAGATAAATCTAACAACTGTTTGCCAGATTTAAGAGCAGTTTTATGTACTTACTCGAATCTAGATAGCAACGACAGCAGGGTAACAATGAAAGATAAGCTGGAGGAGTCAAACAACAGTAGAAAAGCATCAACGCTGGTCCACGAAATGGATCTGGATGAATCGGAATTCAATGATCCGTTTCAGGCCCTAATGGAGAAGGCGGGCAATCATGGCCGATATCAGACACTGTACAACTATGTGTTCGTATCGGGATTGGCCTTTGCCGGCGCCATGACCTATATGAACATTATCCTGGCCCTCAACATTCCCGACCATTGGTGCACTGTGCCGGGCAGAGAGCAAACAGACTTTACACTCGATCAGTGGCGGGAATTGACGCTGCCCAAGTGAGTTTCGAATCGGAAACAGAAGGTTTTACTTTACTAAGATAAAATCCATTGCAGAATGAAAGATAATCGCGGCAAGTTAACTCCGCACAATTGTGAAATGTTCGATATGAACTTTACACAAATAACCGATTGGTCGACTTGGAACATAAGTCAGCGGACGAATCAAACCACAGGTGAGTTGGAGTTGGCTATACACATATACATACATATATTTATATGTAATTTCAAGTTGGACTTGTTATAAGTTTGCCTAATACCTTTTTATGGTCATTGCCAGCTTGCCAAAATGGCTGGAGCTACGATACGACTTGGTACGACAGCACAATTCCAACGGAGCAGAACTGGATATGTGCCAAGGATTTGTTCGTGACAAATGTGTTCGTTGTGGGTCGTGTGACAGAGGTTGTCGGTTCATTTATATTTGGACAAATGGGCGATTCGTAAGTTCCGTTTTATTTTCATTTGCCAGGAAGGAAACTACTACAATAAGTAAATTATGTTCGAGAGAGTGCAATTGGTAATTGAATTTGTATTTGTTTCATTTGCGGCCAACAGACTTGGTCGCAGTTTGGTCTACTACATTAGCGTTGTCTGTTGCTCTGTGGGTCGATTGGCTTCCATCTTGTGCACCGGGTCGTATACGTGGTTTCTTATCATGTCCGGCATCGTTGGCCTCACCGTCAACAGTCTCTTTCAATCGCCGCAAATTATTGGCATGGAAATCTCACGGGAGTAAGTTTGACACACACACACACATACACACAGTCGAATAAACTTTTCTTTAACTAACTTTACGTTTGGCTGGACTTTGAATTGGACTTGAACTTCTAATTGGACAGGGAGGATCGCAGTCGCATTGCGTTCTTTCAGAGCGTCGGCTGGTCCGTGGGCACCACGTTGATGCCGCTGTTGTTCTGGTGGCTGCGCCAGTGGAATTCCTTTATGTGGCTGACATCGCTCCCCACAGCGATGGTTTTAATTTTCTCCAAGTAAGTCACGCAGACAATTCAATTGTCCACGCAAACGCAATCCCCAAATCGAATTTGAATTTCAATTTCTGTTTCTATCCCTATTCCTATTCCTATTTCTGTTTCCATCTCTATTTCTTTTCAAGATACGTCATTGAATCGCCACGTTGGTTGATTAGCAAACGTCGCTTCCGCGACGCCATTGTCCAGTTCAAAAAGATAGCCAAATTTAATGGTCGTACCTTCGATGTGACCGAGAAGGAGCTGACCGAAATCTACAGCCTGGACAATCACGAGGTCACCTTTGGCATGGCATCCCTATTTAGCGGCTGGCGTTTGGCCCGCAACACCATCATCATGGGCTTCAGCTGGTGGGCACAACAACAATTCTCGCAATACCAAAAAGCAATTTGCATTTCTAACTGTCGACCATTTGTCGGATTTGCCCTTCTCTGTTTTTTCCGTTCCCTTTTGCAGGTGCGTCGTTGCCGTTTCGTACTTCACATTGGTTCTGTTTACCACGCAAATGGCGGGAAATCCGTTTTTGAACTTTTTGTACCAAAGCATTGTCGAAATTCCCGCCTACATATTGGGCAGATACTTTGGTGAGTGGCATCAGTACACTGGAAAAAATCCGCGAAACGATGTTATCGATTATCTCGGTTTTTTTTAAATCGAGTACGAAACTTGATTCAAGTACTATTTACCAAAAATATTTTGATTATCGTGGATAAATAAGAATTTTTCCAGTGAATTCAAATGTTTTAAGACTTTTTAGACGATTTTTATGCTGAGTGATTGCATTTTATTCGCAAATATTGTTAATTCAACAATATTATCCAGAATTAATTCTTAAAAAATTCATGCTAAATTCAAGAATTTTAAACTTAAAGTTTAGAAAGATTCTTTTTTATATGTTTAAAAATTGACTGCACCGAACTTAACGGTCTACTCTTTCTTCTTCTCTCCAATTTCCGCAGGAGACAAATATGGACGTCGCTTTACGAATTCGGTATCCTTTCTGCTCGCCTTTTTCACCTGCCTGCCCATCGTGTTCTATGCCCGCGATGATCGTTACGTGTCGCTGATGGTCTACTTGGCCACCTTCATCAAGTTCCTCAACGCGTTAACGTTCTTCACGGTCAATCTGCAATGCCTGGAGATTTATCCGACTTGCATGCGACAAACGGGACTCGCACTGGGCACCATTCTGGCCAATGGCGTTGGTGTCTTGGCTCCGTATCTGGTTTATCTGGGGACGACTGTGGACATCTGTGCGCCGTACTACATATTGGGCACCCTGTTTCTGCTGGGCGGAATCGGTGCCCTGTTCCTGCCCGAGACACTGCACAAGAAGCTGCCAGACACCATGGAGGAGGCCACCAACTTTGGCAGGCACGATGTAAGCATCAATATCTACTGCTTCGACAGCATCTAATTTATAATTTAAATTATGCAAAGCAGCCGTAGCCTAATTTCATTTTTCACAAATTTAATTTACAGAAATTCTTCAGTCTGCCAAAAGCGCCGCTGGCGCAGGACAAGAAGCTGCCGTCAGAGCCGGAGTTAACCAAGCTGAATCAGCCGGCATTTGGGCCATGATGATGAAGCCATCGCAGTGGCAATTGATTTGCCTTCTCACATTCTTCTTTCTCTTTTTTGTTGCCCCGTTTTTTTGTGATGTTACATTAAGTACGCCCCAAGTATTACGAATAAACTGTTGTTATTATACTTATAAGCAGGCAAGGTAACTGAAATAAGCCCCATATAAATTACATCGTCCCGACTGACTGAATGAATGAATGAAATCTCTGCAATGAGTTTATCAGCGCATCTGTCAGATATTTACAAATTACCTGCGATACCATTGCCATTGCCCTTGGCATGAATAAGGGATGAGTTTTGGATGTTGTTGCTTC
>JBAMBJ010001543.1:0-50661 GCA_037043495.1 Drosophila recens
TCTGGTGAACGGCAGTGATTAGCAATCATGATTTCAAATTTTGTGATTATGATGACTGAAAATTTCATCACCAAAATAGTACGCTGAAATTCTTTGATTGTGATGCTTTGTTATCGATACAACAAATCGTAATCAACAGAACACAAGATTTGAAAATAAATAGTACAGAATTAATAAGGAAACCACTATATTAATATTTCTAAAAAAAAAAATGAAAAGAAGACGTTGAAGTCTGCGTATTTTTAAGGAATACGGTTAAGAAAAGTGCTTTAAACTTCCTCATATAAAATATTAAATTCGCATACAATATTGGCTTAGTTATTGATTAATGCAACATATCATCTATTATTTTAAATCTGGTCTTTTGCTGTGTTCATTCCCATTTCATTAAGCATTGGGCGCCAAATTGTTTTGAATTCTTTAAATAATTATTAACACCTTTGACAAAAAAAGAAATGACAACTTTGATTTTGCCCCAAAATTTCATCAAAGCGTTCACCAGAAGCCCATCGACAATTTTTTGATTTCTGATACATGATTACTGATAGATTAGTTCTGGTGAACACGGCCATTTATTCAGTTCATTACATTTATCGATTTTTAAATTTATTCGTTTTAATGATATTTTCAAATGCTTTGATTCTAACATTTAAGTCTTATTCGCCTTCATTTGGAACTGTTCATTGGTTAGGATTCAAATTAAGTTTCAATTTATTTAACAAAAACTAAAAATGAACGTCAAAAAAACATTTATGTTTAAAAAATAATACGAAAATCAGGTATAGTTGGAACTTGAATTTAAAGTTCATTTTTGTTTTTATAAGTTTAATTTAACAGATCAAAGTAAAGCGAGCATCGCTGTTAATATAAAAGATCACAGTTTAGATGATGTTAGATGATGTTAGAAAATATCACTGTTATCGCTAATGTAGGCGATACCAGTTAACATATGCTGTTAAATGGATGACTGGAAAAATATGATTTTGTCCGTTTTTTTAATTCCACTGGACTGTTAGTTAGTATGATTTTTTTTGTTAACAAAACTTTATTTGCTCCACGAAATCACAGAACGCTATAATTATTTGCAGAAACATATATTGCAATAATAAAAGTCAGAATTAATTATTGGCATTTGTTACAAATTTGTGATTTCAATTTCTCATTATTGTCAATTGTTTAACCAGTCCCATTCTCGTTTCGCTCTCATATTCCCTCTCTCTCTCTCTCCCTTTCTCCATCTCTATGACCTCATGGTTGACTTCCGTTTTCGTTTCCGCTTTTGCGTTGCTTCGTTTGTGATCCATTTGAGTCTGGCCAACAATAGCTGAGTTTCATGTGTATTTAAAATCGTTAAAAATAATCTGGGAATTGTGAATTTTTAATGCATTTCATGTCTGCGGTGGTCTGCTGTTCATTCACAGTCCGCAGTCCAAAAGGCGTGGCCCAAAGGCAATAATGCCGTCTGGAGGGCGTCTGTCTGGTCATCAACAACAACAACAGCAGCATAAGTCGCAGCTGGAGGGGAAGATTGATGTGGAGGCAGTAAAGGATGTGAGCCTGAAGCTGGTGGAGACCCAGTGGGCAGGATCAACGACGCGTCGTCGTCATCATCATTTGCATTTATTGTTTTTGTGCCTTTGTGTGCGAAAAGTGATCAGTGATTGCCTTGCACTTGCCTTGCCATATAGCAACCACAGAGGACAATGCAAATACTCATACACACATGTATTTGCACATATACATATTTGAATATGCCACACGCAGAACGGGTGGCTTGGTGGCATGCCCCATTGCGTTGCGTCGCCTGTTGTGCATTGATTGTACAACGGAAGTGTTGTGGCGGAATTAAAATAAATAAATGCATTTCATTTCCACTGGGAAAGCCTGCAGCTGCAGTTTATAGACAGTTTCTGGTTTAAGTCTCTGACTTCATATGTTGCATATTTAATACGACTCTTTAAACTTGCCAACAGCTCCAAGTCAAGTCTAATCAATAATGTGGTGTCCCAAAAGTATGCTACATTTCTATTTGTAGCCTCATTTAATCAGGAAGAGGAACAAACAGCTGTCTATCGCATTAGTTCAACCACCTCAATCACCTCACCACCTGAAATCAGAGACGTATCCAATCGTTGGTTGCTTTGAAGTCTCATTAGTCCCGCGGTTGCCAGGTGATGAACCCAAAGTCGAGAGTGGCAACTTAAAGGATACGTTACGACACGAGTTCGAGTTCGTTTAACCATTAGGGGCACGCACGCAGCCCACGTATCTGTAACTGTATTGATATCATATAGGCCATAGATACCCAAACATAATATGATACTTTTCCTCTTTGTCCTGGGGGGCAAATCGCGATGGTCCAATGGTTTCGAATAACCTATTAAGCTTCCTTTTATGCAATGTTCTTTAGACCGTGGCCCCATTAAAGCTTTAAGAACTATTATAAAGCCTTGTCGGCCTGGCATTTGCAACCGCACTTAAATTATGACAGCACTTAATGGTAAAATTAATTACCATTAATATGCCAATGTCGGGGCGAAAAGTACTCGCAACCGTCATTAACATCGGCTGGCGTCATTGAGTGGAACTTTTGGCCGCCAGGATGTTTGACCGGAATGTTCGCGTATTCTTCACTGAAGTGTTGTGGCATCACTTGAATATATATTTGCATATTGGCAATTAAATGTTTACTCTGACTTTTAAATTGATATCGATACATGCCTCACCACACACACATTAAAGACTATAAAAAATTGTGTCGGTTTTAATGTTCATTTAACAGATATTATTAAAGCGTACATTTCTATTATAAAAAGTAAAGCAACGCATTGCTGTTAATTCAACAGAACACAGTTTGCAGCTGATGTTAGAAAATAAAACACTGTTAACGCTAATGTAGGCAATTAACATATTCTGTTAAGCGGGGTCTTTGTTAGTGCACTGTTTACAGCTGATGCGAGAAAATATCACTGTTAGCTGTAATAGGCGATACTCATCAACATCTGTTAAGGGGATCACTGTTAGTGCACTGCTTACTAAGCAGTGCGCACTAACGCTGCTGTTACTTACTAACAGCAACTGTAATTATTAACAGAATATTGTTAGATATTACATACAAATATAAAAGAAATGTGTATATTGAATTAAACTTAATTTCTTTGACAGACTGTATAGAAATAAAGAATGAATTTTGTACTGGGCCCTGGGCACAATTCATTTCAGTAGCATTTGCAAGTATTTTCAGAGTTTGGACATGTATCTTATAGTTGCACATAGTCCCTTTTCCGGAGAGCACTCCATCAGAATTGTGTACAACTGCCCACAAGGGCTTTCGTTTATAAATACCCATAGCAAATTTCTTACCTCAACAACAATTACAACTTTTCCTTCATTATTTTGGGGGATTTCTTCAGCTTTTTTTTGTTTGTTTTGTTTTGTCGGTTGGCGAAAACTTTGCACACCACAACAAAGTTTTCAATGTTACGGCATATTAAATAAAATGTACACCGTAATATATATATGTATGTACAAGTGTATATAAGTTCATAGATATATGAATAAACCTTTATTTATAATAGAAATGAAAGAAGCATTCCGCAGTTTTTTTTTTTGACTAACTTTTGCATTTTGGGTCTAAAAGTTTAGTTCTTGTTGCTTTGCAAACGGGGCAAAATGCATTAGTTGGTTGTTGTTGTGGTGGTCGTACTAGTAGTAGCTGTAATTGGTGTTGTTGTTGTTGTAAGGACTCTCCGCATTTACTTTAATGCGCAGACAAAGTGGCAAGAAAAGTTTACGAGCCCGATTCCCTCAGACCTCCGCCCTTCATCATCATCCCTTAGCTGCAATCTAATAAAGCAGGTACAACATTTCGGGCAGTACCTAAATTCCAACTTTTACTATGGCTAATAATGCCGCATAAAGTTGCCACAGGTTGGCAACGCTCTCACATACATATGCATACCCTGCAGCCATAAAAAGTTGTGGGTATCAGACTTGAACAGATATTCCCAACTGAAGTTTATCTTGTGGTGATCCGACATTTGTTTCATACGTTTGATACGATTTCAAAGTTTGTATTCCCAGGGTATCTGTTGGTTGAGCAGATTCCGATTTCATTTTCTTCGTTTTGCATGAGGCACTCATACAACTTTGTGGCTGGCTTTTATGGCTAGGTTCTTGGCCATGGCTTCCACACGAAATTATGAAAGTCGGCCCAACAAATTCGGAGTGTGCGTGACTCCTTGGGGTCGCATTAACATGTATTTGTGCTAAAAGTGTTATTAGATTTTAGTTTCAAGTCAAGTGTAGTTGTTCCCACCCTCACCCTCTCTCTCTGTCTCTTTGTCTCTCTTTTCTTGGGTGAGTCTAGCCTGGGGGCGTGACTCATATGTTGTCGCTGGCCATGTTCAAGTCCAAGAATTAGTCCTTGTCCAAGTCATCGTGTTTGTTTGACTGCGCCCAGCCTGCACTAAAGTTTTATTCGACCAGCATAAAGCAAAAGTGCTTTCGAGTTGACTTAACATATTGCCAGCTTTATGACGCTCAGAACGTGCCATCGCTCTGGATCCTGGATCCTGGATCTGGAACGGGGCCACAAGTGCACAAGTCTTACAAAATAAACTTTAAAGTGTGTCAACACTTAACAGTGTCATAAAGATAACCGTCTCACTCGACAACTCTAGACCAAATTCATACATAACATATGTAAAGGGTTTCCTCATTGCAAGCAAATGAATGCAGCATCTTTTGAATACTTTAAAGTTATATCTAATAAAATTGAACATGAGAACAAAAATGTGTCGCATACACTGAAAAAAAGTAGTTTGTGTTTCTTAATGTTGCAAAATTCATCAGTATGTGAAGGTTTGCAGCATCTATTTAGTACCTAAAAAAATGTTTTCTTCGATTTTATAAAAGGCGGTGGAAAATTCTCGTATAAATGGTAATGCAAATTATTTAAAAATTATAAGCAATTATAAAATATAGTCGAAGCAGTTTGTATGTCAAGTCCTTTTTGACAAATATTCCAAAAATCCAAAAAAACTTCAGTAAAAAATTTTTTAAAAAGAAACCTCAGCAGGAAAATTATTTAAAATTAAATTAATTAACTTTTTTTTCATTTTAGCTTTTTATTTTATTATTTTCTACAGTAAGACTGAGAAATTAACTTTGTAATATTTGTATTCGCTTCACTGCGCTGAAAACTTAAACTTGATTTAAAGCAACCGCCAAGCAACACATTTTAATTGCAAAACTAAAAGTTCAGTCCAGACGCCAATACTTACTCGGACTACAAAATGTCAATCATAAACAGAGAGGGGTTCAAAAGCCTGTCTGGCAGTTGGAAAAGTATTTTTAAACATTCATTGGAATTTAAAAACGCCAGCGAAGACAGCAAGCAAAGAGCGGCAAAAAGTTGAAATCAAAATCAATGCAATGCGTTGACATTCAGCCAAATGGCTAGACACTGAAGTCCTGTGGAACTGTGAAAGTGTGGAAGTGGACAACAGTTCAGATTCAGTTGAATCGATGCCAAAGGACATCGTCTGGGTTTTTTATTTGTCGCATTGACACGTCAGTGTCATTAAAAACACGAGACGACGAGCAACTTAAAATTAAATAAAAATGTGATTATGCATCGTAAATAACGCAATGCAGACGACAACGAATTGAATGGGTTTTTCTATCTACTATTATATATTTTATGCTCGATTTTTGTACCCATAAAATAGACATAGACAAAGGCAGCTATAATAAAGTTATATAAAGCTATATATATAACGAGCCGAATGATTATAGGTATATTGTCAACTCTATAATATATTTGAACTGTCAACAACTACTTCTATTAAATACTTTGCATCTTGACAGCTGGCTTTCGTTTTTCTCTCTTCTATATTTGCATTTATGGGCAACTACCCTGCTATAATTACTGATATTTTCAAGCTCATCTACAGTATAATAATTATACCCGTTACTTAAAAAATAAGTAAAAGGGTAAAAGGGTTCGTTGAAATGTATGTAACAGGGAGAAGGAAGCATCTCCGACCCTATGTATAATGTATATATATTCTTGATCAGCATCAACACCCGAGTGGATATAGTCATGACTGTCTGTCCGTCCGCTTGTCCGTCTGTGTGAGAGCCTAGATATAGAGACTATAAGAACTAGATCAAACAAGAGCCACCACACGCACAGTTTCTAAAATATACGTATTATTACTTATCTTTTGGTTATGAACGTTATTATACCCTGTACCCATTGAAAATGGTCAAAAAGGGTATATTAGATTTGTGTGATGTATGTAACAGCCAGAAGGAAGAATTTTTGACCCCATAAAGTATATATATTCTTGATCAGCATCAATAGCCGAGTCGACTGAGCCATGTCCGTCTATGTGTCCGTCCGTCTGTTTCAACTCGTCGATCTCAGAAACTCAGTAGGAAAAACTTATTTGTTGTTGAGATATCTCAACCAAACTGACAGAATATGCATACGGGATGGTCCTCGACATCCTCACCAAATTAATTTGAAATCGGACTACTATATCATATAGCTGCCATAGGAACGATCAGTCGAAAATCAAGCCATAGTATGAACAACTTTTTTGTTGTTTGAGATAACTGAACCAAACGGACAGAATATGCATATGCAATGGTCCCATACATTTTGATAAAATTCGGTTAAAAGCCGACTACTATATCATACTGGAAATTCAATCGGCGTTAAATATTTATGTTTTATATGCTTACATACATATTACTAATTCTATTATAACCAATATTCTATTTTATGAAGACTGGCACAGGGTATTTTACAGTCGAGCAAACTCGACTGTAGCCGCACCTCCCCACGAGCAAAGCGAGCCGGGGGTAGGCGAGCGAAGCGAGCAGAGGGCGGAGCCCCTTGTTTATTATTAGAAGCTATCATCCTACCTAATCGCAACAAGATCGGCCAAACAGAACAGTAGTAGTTCCTGATTTAAATCTCAAACAATGTAAGTGACTAAAAGTATGCAATAAAAAATATTTTATATTTATTTAAATAAGTAACGGATATCCTATATTCCGGAACTCGACTATAGCCTTTCCGCTTGTTTTCTTTTATTATTTTTTGTTACTACTTCGTAATTTAAATTATTTAAGCTCGAGCTGAGTTCAAGGAATCGCTTTGTCCCGTCCTCAGTTTTCTCTATCAGTTTCAATGTAACTGATAAATGACACAATTTGGCCCTAGTTCTATGCGGTGAATATACAATTTAAATTACGTATGCGCTAATAAAAATTCGTTTGAAGTTTTCACTTTTAAAGTTGACAAATTTACATAGATTCAATTCCGGGACAGACACTTTTCCGTACCGTATGACGCACCAAGTTTCCTTCTAATTAAATTAAGAGTCCTGTGTCCCGAGTCCTGTCTATTGGGCGTGGCTGCATATTAAATTGTGACAGCATTGCGGGCGTCAAGGCGTTAATGGCATCGAATTAGGAACGACAAAATATTAATAGCCAAAAGCCGAGTGCCTTCGTCGAAGGTGTTGGCAATTCATGTTTACAAGTAATTAAGCAATTTCCCCTACAAAAAGTCCTTCTTTGATGTCAACTTTTAGGCAGATAAAGACATGATATTTCTATTACTAACATTGGAGGATGGGCTTATTTTTTGTGCTTATGCAGCCGAAATCGCAGCCACCAATTTGCGCTTTTTGTGCTGTCAACGACGCGTCGCGTCTTTTCAATGTGAATTTTGGAGAAGCTGCATTTTCTAGACCACATTTTATCTCTTCAACTAGAAATTGCTTTTCCTCTCTGACAGTTTGTGGTTTGATGCAGCATATTTAAATGTCATTGGTAAAAGGCTTGCGATAACAAACCATCGACTGAGGTTTGTGCCCAGTTCTCTGCTGAGACTGCAATAAACTTGCAGCTGCATCTCAATTGCAGATTTTCTACAAAAACGAAAAAAAAAATTTAAAAAAATGTTCGTTCGATGAGAATTTTTATTTGGGTTACAAATCAAGGCTTATATTAAAAAAAAAATTTGAAGAAGATTAAAGATTATGGTCTAAGTTTTAAAAAATTATATTAAAAATTCAGAAATATAAAATTCATGGCGGAAATGCAGGCATGATTAAAAAATCAGGGACTACAAATGTTTTTTTCTTTTAAATAAAAAAATCATTCACTTATAATGACTTTGAGGCAGCGAGAAATACATGTGTCAATATATCAATATTCATCTTTGTGGCTCATTTATCCATTTTCACTAATTTTAAATTTTTTTTACTTTTATAGATATGCTAACAAAATATTGATTAATTTTAAGTTAAGTTAAGTTATACTTTACCACTCAACAAATAATCATAATTTTTTTTTTTTTTTTTTGAGCGAAAAAATAAAACTTAAGGAATTATCATTATTTCATGAGTTTATTTTTTTGCTCAAAATAAAACTCAAGTTGTAATATTCTTAGGGAATAAAGGCAAAAATAATATATATTCATAGTTAGTTGTTTTCAAAGTGTTGTTTTCAGCCATAGTTAAATTTAATACCAAATATTATATTATTTTCTCAATTGTTTTAGTTTTGTTCTTGATACTTTACTAAGCCAATAAAACAATTTCATTACAAAACTTTTTAACTTTTAAGTAATCGAACCCAATATTAATATATTGCATATTTATATTTCGTTTGTTAATTTATTAGAGCATATTTTTGCTTTAAATAAATAAATAAATTATGATTAAAGCATAACTTAAATATTTTATGATATCAGTGCGCTTATAAAACTAGTATTGTGTATGATTTCAACATAGATAGAATATCAATTTTGAATTTTGAATTTCAAGTTGTTCTTTCCCTGAAACCTTATAAATACATTAATTAATCGTTCATACAAGCTCAATTAATAAAGTTTGAAACAATTTAAAATTATGATTTTTATTAAAATTCGTAGTTTTTTGAGTAGTTTGCAAACTTTGGTATTCGCTTTTAGTTTAATCGTTTTTCATGTTATCAAAAGTTGTGCGTAAATCACGACGCTCATTAGAAGTAAATCCCAGTGCTTGAAAGTAGTGGATGGACCTGGACAAGGGCAAGGATATGGACAAGGACATCAATCATGTTAGGAGAGGCAAGATACAGAGTTAAGCGGATAAACTCGTAATACTTTAAAGCCTCTACCAAAAATGGTCTGCAAATGTTTTGACAAAAGCATTTCCGCATTCGCTCGCGGACAAAGTCAGATGCAAAGCGGCAGAAATTGATTGATTGATGGATAAAATGAGATGGGACGAGATGAGATGAGATGAGTTGAGATGAGATGAGGGGGGAATTGATTTGTCGTGGCAAGTTGCTTGGTCGCATATGAATGGGAAATGTGTGCATGATTAATGAGTTCTTCATTAAGCTCGTTAAGGTGACAGGCCCCTTGTTCGGGTAAGAGGCGCCACAACTGAACCCTGTTGCTGTTGCCAGTTCCAGTTCCAGTTTCAGTTCCAGTTGCTGCTAAAAATATTCGTAACATAATGCCACGCGTTGAACCTGTCCTCGTCCTCGTCCGGATCACCGAATGCTCCTCCGCTGCAACCCACGCACCCTGCGCCAAATTGGCAACGTTATCCTGCCACTCACATTGACACTTGCCACTTGCCGCATGTCGCTTGCCACGACGCGAGGTCTCATTGATTTGGTGGCGGCTTTTTTGCGTCATGAAAAATGAAGTGCAAAGCAAAGCGGCGGCAAAACAAAATCAAATATTTTGCTTTGCCCACGAAAAGAAGAAAACAAAACTAAGGAGTGAAGCGAAATTCATAAATTGGGTTAAATCCTTAGAGGATTCACCATGACAGCGCGAACAAGTGGCACGCGGGCTGTTGGCTGTTGGCTGTTGGCTGTTGGCCTGGCCCTGACACTGACATGCTTCAGTCGGTGGTTGCTTGATTACGGCCACTTTTGCCACCCCTAAAAATAAAATGAAATGAAATTACCCGCTACCCGCTCCAGTTTAAAGCAGCCCTCATACTTATTACTATACAACGTATTTTTTATGCCCGAGTTTGCTTTGCCTTTAAAATACTCGTACCTCGTCCTGCTGCGGGTCTCTCCTTATGCAATTTTAGATTTCAATTGCCCAACAATGGTGCCTAATTTACACTTGGTACTGTGTACTCTCTGTGCTCTCTGTGGTCCCTGGTGCATTGCCATGCCCTGGAGCTACTGATTTCCATAATTAAATCATATGTACTTTGCATATCCGGCAACTACTCGCATTGAGCTCATTAACTGTTTGTAATCAAGCCATCAGTCAAGTAGAACAACAACATCAATATTATTTCACAATATCGAATTCTAATGGTAGAAGCAAATACATTTCTCTTCATCTAGAAGACATCAAAGGTTCCTTGGCTTATGGCTTATAAGCGCCTTTTGGGAAATTTAGAAAATTTGTGTATAGACTTCTATTTCACTTTTATCTGTTTAGCGTGCCACTTTCCATTGCAAGTGAAACTTATATATATATATGGGTAATTCTCCCATGTCGAATGCGACATTCGTACGCATTCAAAGTGAAATAAAACATATGCCATAACATTATTTTGTTAAAACAAAAGGAGAAACTTATAGGTATTGATTAGCACTATAATTGGTGCTAAAGTGGATTTTGGGAAATTGTTCGTTTTCCAGATTATTTAAAAAAACTAAGGCATTCGCACGAGACTCAGATAGAAGTCGTTTTTTCGGCGGCCAGTTCTAGCACTGATTTCGGCAAAACGTGAACGTATATTTTGATGCTATTTATTTTGAAATGTAATGTATTCATTTATCTAAAAAATGCTTTTGGTTTGATTTAAAAATATCAAGTAGTTTTTTTTAATGTAATTTGAGTCACTGTCGCATGCGACATGTCGCACGTGACATTTTTTTCCACAAAATATTTCTGTTGTTTCTGTCTCTCTTTTTTTAAATAATATATCGAAACAGCTCGAAAAACTTGCTTTAAATTAAACTTTTAATATATTTCTATGTATTAAAATGGTTTATGTTACAGTCTTACTATTTTACTTAGTGTAATCGAAAAAATACAAACGGTCCATTTTAAAAATCAATTTTTAAGAAAATGGACATTAATATGGAAAAAGTGAATTTATTCCAATGTAGAATCTATATGTTCATCCTATTGAATTTCTTCTAGCGTATATTGCTTAAGTAAATAACTTGAACACATTTTTGGAACATAATTGCACAAAATGTGAGTTTTTGAGCAATTTTTCGTTTTTAGGCTTGGTTGACATTTCTGGAGAAATGCCCATATGTATATTTGCTAATATTTGCCTTACCTAAATCTTATATACCAATTCCATCAATATTCAGTAGAATTATCTTTCTATTTGCCCCTCTGGTTCGTCTCAATTTTGCCGAAATTGATTTTGAAAATTTATTTAAAAATGTTGTATGCCTATTTATCAAATACTGAATTTATAGCTATTTCGTTTTTAAAACTTTCTCTCTCTCTCCCTCTCTCTTTTTGTTTTTCTCCCCATTCTTATCCTATTCAGATCTTTCTATAAAACTTGCTAAGTAACAAATTGTAAATAGTTTTCTGATCTGAATTCAAGTTTTTTAATTTGATAAACTTCCCCATTTCCTAAATTCTTGTTTACTCACCTTTACATTTCCTCTCTCTCTCTCAAATTTTTTCTCCCTACTGCTCTTGCTCTCTTAAAATGTTACTAATCTGATTACCCATCACAGCTCGTTTTTTAATAACTCCCCTAAATTTTCTCCCCCGTTTTCCCTCTCATTCATTCTCTTTCGCTCTAATAAACTTGTTGAGTATTTACTTGTAAACTGTTCCCTAATCGGAATATATGATTTCTAACCACTTAGTTTCATTTTGGTTCTTATTCTTACTGCTCTCTGCCTGCATCTCACTCTCTCTCTCTCTCTGTTGTTCTCTTTCTATCTCTTTGTCTCTATATTCTTATCACTCTTAGTGAGAATTTGCTGCACCGTATTTGAATTTAAAATTAATAATATAAAGTTTCATATTTTAGTTAAATCCTTTTCCTTTGTCAATCAACCTCTTTATCCTCTTCCTTTCGAGACAGAAAAAAGTTCTTTCTTTTTTGAAAATATTTTCTAAACATTTTTCATTCAACTTTTCCTTTCTATTCCACTCTCTCTCTCATGTTCTTTTTATTTCTCCCTCTCCCTTTGACTGTCTTTTATTACACAAAGTGAAATTTAATGCATGCTCGATCTTGTGTCCACAATTAATAGCAAAGTTCAAAGTGCAATTGCCGTTATCATTATCCATTTAGCCAAGTCGAACACGCAGGGCAGACAGGGCAGACAGATAGACAGATAGACGTTACGCAGTCCCAAATGGCTGTTGGCATGTCATAAATTTACGGATTAACTTTTAACCAATTTACAGGGGAATGAAGCAAGCAGCGGGAGCAAGGAGCAAAAGACGCGAGAAGCGAGACGACATCGCATCATGTCCCATATTGCAAGTGTAATAAAAAGCAGCTGTGTGTTGAACACACACACACACATAGAGTCAAGTCAAGACGCAAGTGTTTGTGATAGAAGAAGAAGAAAAAGGACAGCATTGCGGGCAACTCAACAAGCATCACGTGCAGCCCACTTCCGTTTCCGTTGGCTTGTTTTAAACTTTTGCCGTGCCATGTGTATGCGTATGTGTGTGCGTGTGTGTGTTTGTAAATCAATGCAAAGACTGCAGAGAGAACAGTGGGAAAGGGGGAAAGAGAGGGAAATCGGTTGCAGACAAAGTACGTTGCTTACACAAAGCTTAACAGCAGCCAGCGACAACGCACAACGCACAGTTGGCGGTCTCCATTGCCAGATATCAGATACGCATACGCCCTCTGCTCCCCCTTCCCACTCCTTACTACCTTCCGCTGCCCCGCTGCGAAGCCAAAACAAAAGCAGTGCATAAAAAAAAAATGTTAAAATAAAAATAAAGCTCTCGGAGCTGTCGCATCCACATTCACATCCAAAGAGGCAGAGACAGAGACAAAGACAGACACAGCCACTCATTAAGCTGATTATATTGTTATCCTTTTTATGATACGTGCAATACGTGAGCGCATATGGCAGCGTCGTCAACAGTCCCCTTAACCCCCCTTTGTCACCTCCTCGCACTGTTTTCTTATTGTGTTTCACTGCTCATTTTTGCAAGTGTAATTATATGGAGCAGTAAGTAAAAGCAACCGCGTTAAATCCCATTTATGCACTCCACACGCAAATCCAACGAATTTATGTGTGCTTCGAACTTATTGAATGAGGAATTTTTTGGTATCCATGTGTTTACTTATACAAATATGTAGGGCATAAAAAAATGCCCTACCAATCAATGTAACTTATATATAGTCACTCCTAATTATATATTAATGATTCATTATAATTTAACTATAAATTTTAAATTTATGCTGCTTTGAAAATAAAATAAAATCCCATCAGAAATTTCATCTTGGTAATGCTATACTGATAAAAAAAAACCGGTAAAAAAGACAAATTTACAATAGCAATACAGAACATAAAATAAATAAAGCAGTGATAATACAATCAAACATTTTTGTACTGTTTTTTAAATTTTTATTGATTTTAACTTTTTTTAAATTTTAGAGTATTCTTCTATAAAGAAGATGTCCAAAGCATAAAAAACTGTTCAGTGAACGTTGTTTCATTTTTCAATATTGAACCTACTAAACTTAAAAATTTCTTAGTAGTTATTATAATCATATGCAGTTATTCATTTAATGCCTGTTTGGAATGAATGTGGAGCTCAACGAATTAAATACAGTTTTCCTTTTTGAGATTGGTATTGTCAGCTTTATTCAAATTTGCTGTAGGAAATGCAGAGAAACCATTCCATTTCATTCTCTTTGACAGTTTAAACAACATAATTTGGTAAATGGTTAATTCAGCAGAAAAGGGAAACAAGAAAGCATTAAATGATTCAAATTAAAAAATTAAAAAAGCAAAACTTTCATAAATTAATTAAGTTAAGTCGAAAAAGGGAGGGAAGCCCAAAAACTCAAATGAAAATGCAATACAAAAACTGCTTCGACAGACAAAAGGAGCGCATTCAAAAAATTATTTATTTTAAAATATAATAGAGAGGATGTATATGTATGTGTATAAACAAATGTAATTTAAATATGAATTTAAGTAAGCTTTGTGCATAAAGGGAAAGCCGCTTGTCGTGAAGCATGACGACATCGTCCTGGCAGGACAACACTGCGGATACGCAGCGTGGCCGAACAATGAGGCATGTAAACAAAACTGTTGCCGCTGCGGGCATTAAAATAGCTAGAGACTCGAGCAGAGAGTGCGGGATAGGGGGAGGGTGAGGGGAAGGGAAAGTCGGATGCCAGGCTTGCAGCCAACAACATTTTCATAATCATAATCAAAATGGCATTCACAATAAAAGCAATGCAAATACGAGTAAAAGCGACAACAGACGCGTCGCAAAATGTAACCAAAAATGCGATAATGAAATGCAAAAGCGACAACGAAAACAACTTTCGAGTGGAAACTAAAAGTAGCAACAACAACAGGTCTCAATTCCACTAGAGCATGCTCGAATACGAGATACCACGTAATAAATACATCTTTATTTCTCATCTCTTTTCTCATCTCTTAGAAATAGACAGTCGGACAAACTCTGAATCTTTTAAGTTCCATTCTTTATAGATTTTACTTCTTTTAATAAAATACCCTTCTTTGTAATAGTTACAGGGTATACGTTTGTGTCTGGCGCTCTGCATAATGCAGTTCAATTTCAATTGTTGTCGTCCAAAAACAAAAAAAAAAACAAAAAAGCAGAAACTGCGAACAGGATACAGCAAAATCCGGTCTGTCAGTTTCGAGTTTTCGGCTTTGTGCGAGGGGAAAAGGGCTTCTCAATCCTCCCATCGACATCATTGCCGCCAAATTATGCTAATTAGATTAAAGCATAATTTCATGCAACTTACTCTCTCACTCCCACAGCTGTTTATGTTGGCATTCCTCTTTGCGTCCTTTTCGTTGTTATTGCATCCTTTATCCTTCTGCCCTCCTTTTGGCTTATATTTTAAGGAAAACCCCTTTGACCATATAAATTTATACATGTAGTACATTTATACTAGTGAATATGTTCATAGTTTCTAATAAATAAAAATATAACTTGGAAATTTGGAGTTACACCAAAAGAAAAAAACTAAACTGCAACTCCTAACTGAGTTAAAAGAAGAACAATTGATGCAATACTAACGATTAATGATAAAGAATAGTTAACGATTAAATTTATAAGATAAAATCAATTAATAAACGGCTACAAAAATTTAAATACTCCGAGAATAATCAAGACCTCCTTTCTTAAACAGGGGATATTCAAGAGCACACGACCTCAAAAGCAGACAGAGCTCAGTATTTTCAAAGCTGAAAACAAAAATCGAATTTAAAGTTCGCTTTTTTTACGTTTTGTGATTAATTTAAGTCAGTAAAAGTTTGGATCATACTATAAAGTATAGTTTAAGTACACAAAAATATTTAACTTAACTAGTCTTCAGATTTGGAGATAAAAGATTTGGAGAAATTATGTTTTAAAGTTGAATATTTTTAAAATTTTACATAATTTTTAACAAAATTAATTAAGAAATATTAAAAAATTATGTTTTTAATTTGAATATTATTCAAATTTCATGGGAATAAAATAAGTCGAAAAACTATTTATTAATTTAACTAGGGCGCTCCGCCCCCTGATCGCTGCGCTCGCCAACCCTATCGAAAACTATAGCCAAATCAATCGAAAAAGGCTCACTAGATTTAGTTAATAATGATGTGAAATTTGAATAACATTCAACTTTAAATCATAATTTCTTAATTTTTATTAATTAAATCAGTTAATTCTAGCTAAAATAAATCAAAAAAAAGCTCGCTAAAAAAACTATCATAAACCTATCGCTATTCGATATTTTAGCGATATTGTTTCAATAGTCTTTTAAACGAGCATTTTTTTTATTTTTTTTATTCCCATTAAATTAATAAATGATATCTTATTTGGTGATGAGTTTTTAGTGAGCCTTTTTCGATTGTTTTAGCGAGAATTTTTTCGATTTATTTTATTCCCACTTATTCCCAGTGATTAATTAATTTCAAAACCAAAAAAACAATGTATATTTTAAGAGCACTAACAATTGCAGTGCAGTATTATTAACGAAGAAATTATAATAAATAAATAAATAAATTAATTAATTAGTAAATATATTAATTGCTTGATACTTTTAAAATTATTATTTGAAGTAAACTACATGAAATAGTGAAAATAAATACTGTCGAGATTCGCTAACTCGAATCACCAAACAGTTCCAGTTATGGAGACTTCGACTAATGGAATTTTTTTACGTTTAGTAAACGCTAGAGTCATCAGATTTAGCTCGAACTATGAAAGTTCTACTTAAATAAATATTTTTTTTTTCAGCAGTATTAATGTCCAATGTTGAATAATAATTTCACTTGACTTTTGAGTTGATAATTTGAAATTCAGTATCGAATATAAAACGAGAAGAGGATGTTAATCCAAGCGTAAATCCACAATAACCCTGCTTGCCACCATAAAGACCTCACCAACTGTTGGCCAATTATGTGAAGTCCCCAGTGAAAATATGAAACGAGATCACATTTCCCAAAATACCCGGTTCCGAGTATCGTTCAACTCAACTAATGCACTTTCCCGAGCTATGATTATTAGTTATGATAATTTCGCTTTGACGGCGCAAAAGGAGTTGACACCACCGCGACCAAGTCAAGATGGCACAGGGGCGTTAAAACCACCCTTGGGCACAATGTAACCAAGTCAAGGTCTAACATAGAGAGACTTTGTTTTCTGTTACTGTTTCAGTTTCTTTTCGTTCGTTTTTTTAATGTTTCAGTCCCAGGACGCACATCAAAAACTGTTGCGTATTTTACAGTGGACTCAACATCCGTTGTGTCTGGCTGTCGCAACTGTTTTGTCCTTTATTGTTTTCCATTTGGGGTGCGAGTACGTCGCATTTGCACCTTCAATTAATATTGCGAGAGGGGGTAGAAAACCGTCCTCTGTCGTGCTCGTCCTCTGTTGTGATTTATGAGGGTGCGAAGGCAAAACAAAATTAAGCCACGACAACAAACGACATTTGGCGTCAGCATCTTATGCATAAACAACCCCCCAACCCCTCTCTCCTCATCCCCTCATCCCACTTCCCTCCTCACACCAAAGGACTTGAACTTTTAATTAAAAGTCACTTTTGATTTATAAACGTGCGCATTTTAAACAAACAAAGACAAACACGATAACTTGATAACTTGCTTGGCAATCAGTTCAATTTCTACAACAAATTCATTAGCTTGCCATATTCCTTCAGATGTATCATCATTTTAATGATTAATACAGTCAAGCTTCTGTGCAGTGAATTTTGATACGTAAACTAAGTTATTTGAATTTTGCAATTGGCTTCCAAAGCTTCAAATTGCTAATTTTATTAACATTTTAAAATTTTATACTATCCGGAAACTTTATTTTTTTCATTGAGGTTTTAATAAGTGGAAATATTTTATTTAAAAAATTTGTTAATTATGTGTAGTCTTGTAAATTCTAGCACGAAATAGTTAATCTGAAAAATATGACCTCTTTTGACTTTTGACTTTTTAAGCCTCCTTTTGCAACGTTGCCACTAACAAATTGGCATGCGCAACGTCAATGGGATCTTCAAGTTCTCTCTGTCGTCAGCAAACCAAAAGCAAATAAAACTGTGAGCGAAGTAAGACTAGAGTCAAAGGACTACTTTACATTTAAGCTCTGGAAAGACTTTTTAACGAATTTCTTTTTGGTACACCTATTTTACGCCTCTTTTAGGAATCAAATTTATAAGTCTCTTTGGAATGACCGTACAGGAGATTAAGGCAAACATACAGTGTGCCACTAAAGTCAACGTACGCCCTATACAAGTGCACGAAACACTCTGTATTTTAGTCAAATTTTTAATAAAGAACAACGTTTTAAAGCAGGTTTATAAATTAATTTATTATCTACAAAATATCATTGAAAATACAGAAACATTTTATTTTATTTAATATTGTTACATACTAAAAACCTAAAAATGCTCAAACACATGTAGATGTCCAATCAAATTTGGTCACTGCTAAAATTTCATTTAAAAATGCAAAATTTTTAAGGAAGGATTGGAAGGATCGCTAAAAGCACAAATTTATAACTTATCTCAATGTCTTAATTAAAAGCATTGATCCGTCATACTTTTTATATCTAAATAAGAACTGGAAGCAAATAATATGTAATTTTGGGAAATATACAAGAAAAATAGAAATACTTATGCCCGTTTTTTCAATGTCTAAATAAGGTGTTTGATAACTATTTAAAATATATTTTGACGTAAAATGTATAGTAATTACTATCAAATTTTAATTTATATCTTAGATACAGTTTATAAGTACATTAAAAAAACGGCCCTTAATGTTTCCTAATACAATATAATTTTTTGTTTATAATTTAAAATAAATAATTTTAATAACAGCGAAAAGTATATTTGTTATTAAAATGAAGACACAGAATTCTGTAAAGGGTAAATGTTTTTAGTGAAAAGTAACTCTGATCTTATTTATTTTCCTCTTGCTTTATTATTGTGTTTACTCATTGAACAGTTTTACGGCCCAACAATTTCTGTATGACTACTTTTAACCATTCTTCAGGCACTTTGGTAACCCTGGCAATGAACCGTTTGCTTCACGCAATGTTGCCATATTGTCACAAACGCACGTGACGCGACGCGTCGCGTCATGTCATGTCCTGTCGCATCGTGTTTATGAAGTTGGGGTGTCCAGTGACGCGTGTGCTGTGTATAATCAGGATTTGCATGCATCAATTCCAATCGTAATGGCATTATGACAATGAAATACATCAACATTGGCTGAGGAGAAGGAGAAATGAAGACGATCACTCGAGAAATAGAGAAACAGAGAGAGAGAGAGAGAGAGTTGAACCATTCAACCAGTTGCAGTTACCAAAGGCGTTATCCAGAGCAATTCGTTGCAGCTCCTTTGATGCGTAAAATGTTTGTGGAAACGCGACAACCCTGACGACCGTTGCACATGGCCAGGGTAGAGTAGAGTAGAGTAGAGTACGGTACAGTACAGGGTATGTTGCCTGGTCGCGTGCTCGTCTAATAAGCCTAATGCCATGGGGGAACCCGCAAAAAATATATATTGGGAGGTTACGGAAATGAATAGACAATATTGGCAATATTTTAAAGTGCAGCAGCAGCTAAGGATGAGGGGCAAGGGTGGGGAACAGGGTCAGTGGCAGACACACGACACACGACCCACGAGCGTCTGTTCTCATAAAAACACTTTAATTAAATTCATATTCGGGCTGAGAACAATCGTTGATTTATCGAGAGATTCATTTTCAAAAGGGGCGTGCGACATTTATTTCCATTGAGAGACAATTATAATTATTAATAAATATTCTCTTGTTTGCCTGCATTTATCTAATTGTATTTGTGTGTTTGCATGCTTTGGAATAACTTTTAATTGCTAGCAACAATCAAGTTGTTGCCACAGGAAAATGCTCAAAAATGTGCTGCATACAACTGTCGCTAGGTGTCGCTTTATGTACTCAACAAAGTTTCGAATTGTTGGGACGCTAATTTGACACTTGAATTTGAATTTGCGACTAAAAACGAACTATGGAAAAGTTTTATGACAGCAGCCTCAGCAGTTGGTCAGAGAAAAAGAGTTTCCATTCCGTTTGCGACTCTTTAAATGTGAGCACTCATGTTTGGGAAAACTTTTAGGGCTAAATATATTTTATTTATATGCTCTTGAGGTTTTAAATTTAAAGACTGATATTTTTAAAGCTGTAGGATCTCAGAAAGTTGAGATTCCTTGAAAATTGCAAATATTAAATTTATAAATCTGTGTTTGAAGATTGTAAACATAAATATAATTTTTTGGTAAGTGTTTATTTTTATTATCAAATTTACAATACAACTTTAAGTTTTCATATGCTCATAAAGCTGCAAATACATAATACAAATTACACTAGTTTACAGTTAAAATGCTGTACACGAAAATGGCATTTAAAATTTTTTTTTATGGAAATATTATTTATCGAAATATTAAAATTTTTTCGAATTTTCGAGTTTACTCCAAGTCCATCGACAGATGTCGAAGTAATATATATTATATTTAAGTGTTTTTAGATTGTCACGTTTTTTACATTATTTATGTTAACAGCTATATTAACAGCTATGTTAGCAGCTATATTAACAGCTATGTTAACAGCTATATTAACAGCTATGTTAACCTGCCGACGCACTTGCACTTTACAAGTGCGTTTGGTCGCCTTATGCGGATACCGCTACAATTAAGATTACTCATTTTTGCATTACTTCGCCATCTGTCGATGGATTTGCATGAAAAATACCTTAATTTGGAACAGTATCAGCTTTATGCAACCTTTGAAAATTGTATCTTTGTGATTTCTATTTTTTCCAGGACGATATGTTTGCTTTCATACTCAAAAAATCACAAAAAACGCCAATTCTCGAACTGCTATACCGATATTAATGATGTTTGGGATAAAGTTGAAGATAATTAAATTACCTTTAATTTAATTTGCTTTTTTGGCCAAATCGGAAAAGTATAAATGAAAATATACTCAAAAGTGTTGGAAAAATTAAAAAAATTTGAATATTTCAAAAACGCTTCCATAAAAAATAAATTTGAAATGCCATTTTCGTGTTTAGGGGGCCAAAGTCCCTAAGAAAAAATACTTTGATTTACTTTGCAAAAAAAGTTTTAATTTTGTATACTAGTGTTATTGCCTATTGTAGCAGGAATAGAGATTTAGATAATAAGAAGATATGTAGATGTAAATATTAAACATACACTGTGAATAACATAATGAACGAATATAACATACTCTGTAAGTAAAGATAAGAATCGCATGGGCTAAGCATGGAAGAGTAGAACATTCTGTATTTGACAATTGAAATAGACAGTCGAATTGGCTTCACTTTTAAACTGTTCTTCAATCAATAACCTTAAATTCCGATTTACATTAAGCTGATTATTTTCAATTTTTGCATTATTCATTATTTAAACTCTTTAATTAGTTTAGCTTTCAGTGGCTTTAAATAATATCTGTATGTTTCAGTGATGTTAATCTACAGTCAAGTTAAATATACATATATCAAAATACGTCTTATATCCAAAAAGTCATCTCAATAGAGAGATACATACATCATCCCATGAACTCCACCTACTGCATATGTGTGTGTGTGTTCTCGTATTTGCATAAGCTGCCAGTAGAATATGTAGAATATGTTGCAAGGAGAGGCGACCTGTAACCCGTAACGCGCAGTTCGGAGGTAGCATCATGGTCATAATTATTCAACTTCTGGGCTGTGTCCTCAGTAAATAGCAGTCACTTTACGACCTGTACCAGGGCTGCACTCGCTCCATAATGGGCGTGGCAGTAAACAGCAACTGCTGCTGCCGCTGCCGTTGCATGATGCTCTCGATGCTGTTGCACGTGCAAAGCATATTGAATAGCTCACGGTTGCAACATGAGCAGCTAAGGGGAGTTCTTCTTCTTCCCTTCGGTTTTATTTTTTGAAAAATGGTCAAAGTTGTTTCTGTTGCACATCTCTCGCTTTGGCCAACTGACAGTGCCGCCATTCACCTATATGGCGAAATCTTTTGGGCCATAGGTGGATAATATGTACATACATAGTAAGGAGTAAATATATGTGTATGTATACTCACTCTTGGCTCTGGCAAAGATCACGCGCGCAATGTGCTTAACCCAGTTTCGGGCTTACTGCACGTGAGTCCTTGCTAATCATTTGTCTTCCTTGACTTGCCAGCATTTTCCTTGCCACTTGCCACTTGCTCTGAAGTTTCCATTACGCACTGACAACTGATTGCCAAGTTTATTATTGCTTCCGTTTGCTTATGAACTGCCAAAGGTTCACCATTCCATTCCATTTCTCTTCCGTTTTTTCTTTTTGTTTCCTGTTTTTTCCCTGCAACAATTTATCAACTGATAATGCCCCTTGGGGGAATTCCACTTGACCTCACTCAGATTGCATTTTATATTTTCTTTTGACTTCAATATGTTGATCAGCGCATGTTCCCAAAAAAAGGGAAAAAAGAAATATTAAAAACTGAAAAAATTGTGCATCAATTTAATAGTGGAAAAGTATTTTAAAGGGCGTATAATCATTTTGCTTAAATAAGTAACAGGCATAGAGAGGCAGCTCTGATTTTATTGATCCATAAACTTAAATTTATCTCAGAGATTATACAAATTAGACTGTCCAAATTTGGTTCTTTAACCATTTACAGAACAAATTTTATTCAATCTTCACTTTGCTCGCACACAAATGAAAAAGAAACGAATTAAAAGGTATCTTCTAGTCGTTCACTTATTAATTTAGTGAGATTTTTATTATCACAACAAACTTTCCTCCAGATCGAATTCTAAATAAATTTTAAGATTGATATCATTTAAGATCTGAGCAATATATATTTTTTTTTAGTTGATCAAGTTTTTGATTGTTTTCTTACCATAAATCAAAATCTGAATTGTTAGAGTTGTCAGCCGTCAAACATAGTACTAAAAGACCCTATAATCATTTTTGCCTCCTTTGGTGCTTATGTAAGTCAACTGCATTGAACTTGACACAAGTTCGTGCAACGTTCAATGGATGCATCAAGTCACAAAACGGTAGCATTTAAAAGTTGTAAAACCTCAGCGAGCACTTAACACTGCCACGCACACACACACAGAGGGGGTGAGGGGGGTGAGGGAAAGGCAAACAGTGAGAGCCAGAGCAATTGAATGTCAGTCACAAAAATGCAATCACAGTTTGACACAATTTTACCGAGGCGCCACTTCAACACGTTGCAACTGCAATATCTTTACACAGTGGCAGCCAAACAAGAGAATCAACCAACGCACGAACGACAACTCTGCAAACAACACAATGACAACTCTTTAACACTGTTAGGTTGTCGTTGTCGCTGACGTCCTTGTCGTTTGCTACGTAGCTCATGTCCCTGCATTTTACCTATAAACAGCGGGTTTTATAGTTCCACCATTGTACTTGTTACCATTTGAGTTACAGAAAATAGTCAATCTGATAAATACACTTCCCTTTTCTATAACAAAGATTTATAATAATTATTTTATGCCAAAAAGATTAACATGTGTCTGCTGATCATAGAAAACATTTAACATAGCATGCAAATGTTATTGACAGCAGCTTATGCTTGCAAATGTTAACAGCAGCATACTAAAAATTTGTTTGCTACTTAGCATAGCATGAACATGTTATTAATAGTGGGCATGTAAACTGAATGCTGCTGTTGAACATAACATGCAACTGTTTTTGGCAGTATACAGAAAACATAATTAACAGCATAAAATGTAAATTAACAGCATGCAACCACTAGGCTGCAATTATATAATAGTGTTATTAACAGTTAACTAATAAAGCCTAAGCTAACTTAAGGGTATCTGCAAATCCAAGGAAATGCATTATTTTTGACTGCGTTATTGTTGTTGTTCTTGTTATCGTTATCGCTGCCTTCATCGCTGCAGCGCGTGCTCGAGTGCATTTACACACACACACTCACACATGCAAACAAACAGCACAACTACAAACATTTTCCATTGCTGAATGTGCCAAACACACACACACAGTCAGTACATTTTTGTTGTTTGATTGCGTTTTTATCTTCGCATTTCAGCAACGTCTGGCAACGCTGCGGGCCAAAGTGCAACTCTGCAAACTGCAACAAGCTCTGGATGATATATTTTACTGCGCCAACATTTTACTGCAAACATTGAGCAATTTCACTTTAAACGTCAATCGATTTTCATTTAATTTTTACGAGCATTTTTTTGTTCGTTCGTCTTTTGTATGTTTGGCCCAGCTTTTGACTTTCTCAATTGCAATTGCATTCCCGTATATGTATACCCTGTAACCACAAGCAGGTGTGTATATTCAAATTACGGAAACATATCAAATTTGGTGTAAATTTGAGTTCGGTAGTTAACTGTAAAGTTAATTATTATTAAATGAAAAAAAAGTTACAAGATGATATTTCCAATTGCTTCGTTTTCTGCTTTTTTTCTCAAGCATGTTTTTTTCTGCGGTTTCTGCCCCGATTCCTTTAATACTAAGCTCCAGAAATGTACTGCTTAATAAAAATATCGGCTGTAAGCTATCTGCTGTTAATCTGCTGTTGTTGTTCTGCTGTTGTTGCTCTGCTGTGCGTTCCCTAACCAATCTTACATAAAATATATAATAAAATTTGGTATTTGTTCTTGTACTTACATATTTTTCAACGATAAATATAAATATCTATTTTATATCAATATTAATTTAAGTTTGTGTAAACAAAGTCTGAATTCATCTGTGCTTCTACTATTAATATTTGCTAGGTTAAAACACAGCTGAGTATACCTCGAGGGTATCTGTAGCTATAGCTACAGGGTATCTCCACATTGATCACTCCGAATAACAGCATTTACAACTTGTTATCCCCAACATTTTACTTAACGCACATATTTTGCGGTGTAACAAACGCAATCGCATTTATCCTTCACATGCTGCTTCTTCCCCTATGTTTCACTGCATGTGTGTATGTGAGGGGATATACTGATGTATGTAAGTGTGTGTGTGTGTGTGTTTGAGAGGGTCTGTCAAATTTAATTAACTTTACGTTTATTGAGATAGACTTGCTTGCTATGCAAATTTGTTGATAAGAAATTGTCAGATACTTAATTTGTCAGCGCTTCGCTGAATTGCGACGTGGATTTGAATTGATTTTGATGTAAATTTTAGGAATGGAAATTTATAGTTATGGCACCAAGTATCTCAGAAAAATTAACAATTATAATCACAATCAATTTTCAAATTCAAATAATGTCTCCTTTCCAGAATATCACAGTAATGTGGTTACTCTGTTTTCCTTAATTTTTATTTTATTTAATGATCTTGATTTATTTAATTTTTTATTTAAAATTGAATGCTGAAACTAGATTTTAAATTATCATAAAAAATGTGTAAGCCAATATTTAAATAATGAAAGTGTAGAATTTAAATATTTGCACTGTGATTTGCAAAAAAAAAAGGTTGGCAATTTTTCGTGCTTTGTTAAGTTTTTCCTTTTTAAGGGGTGTGAGGACGCCTTGAAGCATGCTGTATATTTATTAACCGAAATGTCAAAAGTAATTGAAACACGTAGGCAGACCCCATTCCCCTATCCCCCTCTACCTCATTCATCTTGTTAACTCTTTTACTCATGTGCTACATTAACTTTCGCTTTTGTGTATAGTTTGGTCAGGAAGGGGTTGGGTTGAGTTTTCCTCTAGGAGACGAGGTGGCTTGCATGCTTGGCCCATTTTCAGAGAGTCATCGCATGATTTACGTCGAATCGGCTTTAGTCAAGCAATCATGTTGAGCACACACACACACACACACACAGAGAGAGTTTAGGCCATTACCAAAAGCCAATAGCCAAGAGCTCGACAAGGGTTTGGAACACAATTATGTGGGCCAAAGGGCTTTCAATTTCACTTGGCTAGCTCTAGGTAAACAGCTACAGCTATAGTACAACGAGCCTGGACATCGTCCCTGCCGCTTTCTTTGTGGACTGTGGCAGCGATCAAGTGAAGCATGCAACAACCGCAAGCGGCACGCAAACGCATCAAATCAATGAAAGTGGCCACTGCGTCACGATTTGCACTTCATTGATTCCACAATCCACAGAGCCATGGCCAGAGCTAAACTGACTTCTCAGCCAACAGCCAGTTGCCAAGTTCTCCAGATGACCAGCTGCCTGGTTGCCCCAACATTGGCTCACCCAAAAAGTCAATGAAGCTGAAGCTGAAGCTTGTGGCGCTACTTAGAGCATTTTCATTCCAATCGCCTTTTTCTTGTTTTTGCTCCATTTGGCCGCAGCGAGTTTATGAAAATGAAAATTGCCAAGAAAATGGAAAATTCTTCTTTGTGGCATGCCATTTTCATACATTTTTGTTCTCTTTGCTTTGCACGCCATCAAAATGCACTTGTATGAGCTTATTGAGCAATGCACGTACCGCTGACCCCTCCCCAAAATTCCACCCTCCCTTCCTCTCACACTTTCTTCTTTCTCGAATTCATCGCATTCAGAAAGCTCAATACATACATGCTTGATTTAATGTGAATACAAATCGCTTATCAACTGGAAAACAGCAGAAAAACGAAACAAAAATCAATATTCTAGTTCAAAAGCATGCTCGAATAGGGGAATTTCTAATACCTATGTCTCTATTTTAATTTTGTTATTATCAAAACATATATTTCAAGCTTGAAACAAACCTTAAAGTATGAAAATGGTTTGCACTAGAAACAAGTCGAAGATTTTTGTGTACTTAAGCTAGTATGATCTGACCTTTTACAGACTTCAATTAATCCCAAAACATACTTAAAGTATCCCAAAAAATCTTAAAACTCAGGGATTGCAAAAAGCGAACTTGAAAATAGATTTTTGTTTTTGTTTGTTGTATTTGAGATCGTTTGTACTAGAATATCTCCTCTTTAAATAGGGAAATCTGGATTTTTTATTGTAGTTTCTTAAATTAAAAAAAAATATATAAAAAAAAACTGTGTAGATTAAACATGTAATTTGGATAGGCATTCGCAGAATCATAGCTTAATTTAGTTGATTACTATAGTTGAACCTGATAAATATATATTTCACATAATATGCAACGGCGCGTTGATGACGATAAACCACAGCTAGCAGCACTTTGAGAGCATGCCTAGGATAGCGAGAGCAAGTATTGATAACGGTCCGACAACTCTACGATCAGCAGCATTGCATTTCGATTGTTCCGTCCAAACGAAATTCTCACCGAAAGGACTTTCGTCCAATTTAGATTTAATGAAATCGGTTGTCTTTTGATCCAACTCACGCTGACGCATAAATAACTTGAACAGCGGCATCGGAGAGAGGCTAGAGTAACCGCAAAGTATAATTACAAGCCTGTAATCGGTTAGGAGAACTTTATAGGTAATCGAAGCAGGTCCTGACGTGTCGCCGTAATACAAGTCGAAAATACTATTCTGAGTATTTTTATTCCAGGGAAATGACAGTGACTCCTTGACAGGCGTACGTGATCCATCAAATGTGCTAATATACTCCAAATCGAGTACCAGCTCCCTTTCTGCTTTGTCCGGAACCGTCACATTCAGGCACTGCATGGCTTTACTTTTCGGAACTCGGCCTATTTCATACCAGACGCCCGCCATCTGTAAGATTTTGAAATTTTATTCAAGATGACATAATTGTAGAATATAGATCAGGGATATTAGAATAATACAAAAGAGTTAAAAGATCATAAAGCATATAACAGAAATAAAATATCACATTAAAGAGAACAAATGACGGATCATACTCCAAAGATTTACAGATCAAAGATCGCACAATATAGATCAAAGATCATAGATCATGCAACAGAGATCAGAAGTTATAGTAAGGATGGCAAATGACGAATTATAGTCCATAGATCATAAATCATAGATCATAGATACCACAATATATATCAATGATCATACAACAGTGATCAGAATATATAGTAAGGATGGCAAATGACGAATTATAGTCCATAGATAATACAATATAAATCAAATTACGCAGATCATAGATCACAGATCAAAGATCACGCAATATAGATCAAAAATCATAGATCATACAGCAGAGATCACAAAACTGATATGCACCATAGTTCACAGATCACACAATATGTAATCTAAGTTCAAATATCACAGATCAACGATCAACGACAAAAGATTATACTGTAGTGCCACAGAAATCTCTTTCACCTGAAAAATGACGTAAATTTCATACAAATGTACGTCAAATTCAAGTGAGATTTCTGTGGCACCCCAGATAGATTTGATTTTATTCGGTTGCTAACTTACGTTTTTGAGTATCAAGGGCTGTGAAGGCACATCTTTGTGGCAGTTAAATTTAAGACTAAATGGCGGCAGAGTGAGCTGTGATTGAACGTTGTGCATCCAACAGATTCCCAATAGCAAAAGTATATATATTTTCATCTCCAATCGTAGATCCGCGCTCTTTTGAATCCGTTTAACAACTGAACAAAGCATAATAACGCCTGAGGGTAAACTATGTACATAAATTGCTTTGCTTATCAGGCGAAACGGGAAGTGAGAGAACATAGGATGTATATTTATTCACGCAGCACATTTCAAAACTGATGAGCACAATCTAACTGTGGGAATCCAACAGTTGAGCACAATTACTCGCTATTCATATCAATATCTTATCATCAAAAGTACACATAACTCTTTATGAAGCAATATACTCAGAGTAATTTGAGTTGCAAAACTATTTAACTTATAAGTAGTAATTGGATAAATTAGAAAGTCCCTCAAATTATATTGCTACTAATTGGAATAGATCTAATAAATAAACCGAAAATAACTGAGTATCTATCAGCACATATTACCTTATCGCCTGGATTTTACTTTCTCTCTTACCGTTGGGCTACTCACTAGTTTCTTTTTCTTGCTCGTCATTTCATAGTTACTTTAACTATTATTTACTTTTTCTTTTTGAACGCGGCCACTAATGAAATACTTATTGATTTAATCGTTGAAAGAGTTTAATTTGCAAATCTTACACATACATATGTCGTTTATGGCCACTTTATTCAAGATTCATAACAAAGAGACCAATTTAATATAATTTATATAATTGAAAACTAAACAAACTATATTCAAAGTATATAAAAATACAGACAAATATCAAAAAATAAAAGCCAACTGCTTGTAAACGAAAAATAAAACAATAAATGTATACCGTCTATTCAATATCTTGTTCTTGTTCACTTGTCCATATTGTAAAATATATATATTTTACATCAGCTAAGTAATCCAGAAATGTGAAATTAATTAACAAAAGTAGAAAAATGCGAAAATGGAAAACGATTCTCAGAGATGAGACTTTTCAATAACTTTTATAATAATAAACTTTAAAAAACCTCATTTTCTTTTATTTTCAAACAATGAAAGCATAATATCAAATTCATTATCTTAACATTGATACTTTAAAATCTTTAGAATCATTTTATTACATCATTATGTAAGTTTAATATACTCAACAACAGCAAAACAATAAAAAGAGTATTACAAATTTCAAATGTTAAATTTTAAAATAAACGACATTCAAGATGAAATCAATGTAACTGCAGACGCTTCTTAGCTTGGTTTAAATTTTGCCGAGCAAGGACTCAACTCATTTTGGCCACCCTGCTGCATTGGCGGATTTTGTTTGCCGAGTTCCCTGCTTAAAAATGCAACTCTAACCAAAGGACTAAAGCAAAAATCTGGCAACTTTGAGCGCATACTAAAAAATGAAGCACTCTGCGAAAAAAGAGAGAAAAAAAAAGAGAGAGAAGCCGACATGGCAAACATGCGAAACTATTAAAAACATGTCTTTGTCCTTTGGCTTTGGGTGCATATAATGAAATTCCTTTGCTGGGATGTTGCCACTTGGCGTTTTCCTTTAGTATCAATCTAGGTGAAATATTAACAAGCGATTCGGAGTCGTAGTCGGAGGAGTCTGCAGTTCCTTGATAGCAGGCCGACGTCTGCGACGGCAGCTCATAAAAATTCCTGGTGACAAAGCAGTTCCCTATACACCCCCTAGATATATAATGGAATGAAAGGAACGCGAGACTAAGGCTGAGACTGAGGCTGGCTTAAAGAGCGAACAGACGCTGAAACAATAGACTTGAGTTGACTTAAATTGATTTCCAGACGCGACGACGCGACGCGTCGTTTAGGGAAATGCAAACTTCAGTATCCTTCAGATTTCCCCGCGCAATACTCAGACTGTGAAGTTACTAGCCTCGGTACCTTGATTGCAAGTTATTTGCAATTTTGCGCAAATTTCGGTGAAAGAAACTACAAAAAAAAAATTATGTATATAGTGAAGTTGAGTATTGGATTGAGAAATACCCTGTAATCCAACTGGTAAATATAATTGAAATCGTTCACGTTAACAAATCTATATTCGTGCGGTTAGAAAAAAAACTCAAGAAAACAATTTGTACTTCGTTCTGGCATAGGACTCAAACAAACTAGACGTAAATAATCTAAACAATCATGATTGAGAGAAAATAAGGGCAAATGAACAAGAGAATCAACTCGATAACTCGACAAAAATTTAACTATTGTGAATATAAAAAAATAAGTTGAAATTTCTTTCCAATTTTCTCATAGTGTCAAGGCACAAAAATCGTAAAAATCATATTTTTACTTCAAAAATAATATAATATAAATGTGCTTTAAAAAAGTGAAATTCACGAATAATATTGAAAAATCAGAGAGCAAAATCAGAGAAGAGCTCGGACTGGGATCAAATATTTTGCTCTCGAACAAAAGAGCAATTATTGCTTAAACCGAAACTAACCGTTATGCTTAAATCGATTACTAAACTGTTATTTCAGTTTGACTGATATCGGGTTTTCAGTTTAGGTATAATATTAAAGGTTTTGTTTCGGTTGCGGTTTCAGTTACGGCTACCAATTTCAGTCGGTTAATATCGGTTAACGGTTACGGTTTCTGTTACGGTTTTAATCCCTGAAAAAAAGTCTTGGCATTAAAAAGGTTTTAAGTATTTTTTTCTGATCTAAGACAGCACACTTTAAAAAAAAAACTAGAGCTACTATTCACTTACAGGGTACTTTCAAAGTGAGCAATCTGCCAATACTAGATACAGTCCAGCTCTCCTTATAACATTGCACTTGAAAAACTTGAGTGCGCACGCGAAATTTCGCTACAATTTGCCAGGACTTTTGAAGGAAGGCGCAAGTGGTGGTGGAAGGACATTCTTCAACTTTACTTGCCGTCATGCAGTTGCTCAATTTGGTTACAGTTTTCTTTCTTTTTTTTGTTTTGACTTAATTCTTGTTTAAATCATATTGAAATTGCCACTTTATTCGAGTTGCTCAGTGAAGTGATGATAAAGCAGTGGGAATTGTAAAAGTAGTCGAGATTAAAGCATGCTATGATTTTTCTTTGTTGTATAAAATCAGACGTGGTATTTAAATGAGTGAAATTCAAGATTGCTTTATCTTATCTTCTAATAGAAGTATCATAAGTTCATTATGATTTCTAATCATCAAGTGTGAGACGAAACTTTACTTTTATCAGAATTCTGTTGGCTGTTTCTTCAGGCCTTATTTCGCCGACTCATTTATTGGCCATAAAGCGAACCAAAATGCTCGTAGATTGTTTCATTAGGTGTTCGCATTAAACTGACTCGACTGAACTTGACTTTCTTGTCTTTTGCAACAATGAAAGTCGACTGAAGGTAGCACTTGAAGTCATTTGGCTCTGGACATGGAGCCAACGACAAGTGCAAACTTTTTAAGTGAATTTTTGATTAGATCTGCACAAAGTTTTTGTCGTTGGCAACAAAACGGCACAGGATGCATTTTGTTTGGACTCAGCTAAAGAGAGAGGGAAGAGGGTTGCCCTTGCTCAAGTTAAAGTCGCCAGTTAGTTGTGCTCTTTGTAATTTGCGCAAAAGTCTATTTATTTGCGCAAAGGATAATAATAAAATATGCGCTGCAGATAGTAGAACACAAAGTTGCTCGACAACACACACACACAGACGTTGGCCAGCTGGGCCAGGGTGCAATTACTAGACAGAGATGGAGACAGAGATGAGGAGACTGTACCTGAATCTACCCAAAAACTTTCCGCAAATAGTTCACAGTTTACAGTTTCTAGCGAACTCTTTGCCTTCCCTTTTTCTCACTCTCAATCGAGTTCAAGTTGTGTTTTGTGCAAAAGTTAATAAAATTATTTGCCACCGACTTTGATAAATATGACGCAAAAGTCCTTTTGAAATTCCATATAAATACAGTTGCATTTTCCGTTTCGTTTACAAAATGGCGTCTGCTGCAACTGAGATGGCGGCAAAACAAAATGTTTACTTATATTTTATTCTTCAAGAACTTTAATCGATAGAACCATAAGTTTACACCTTTTAAATGGTTTATTATAATAATTGTTAATGGCCTTAATTAAAAATATGTTTCTTTCTAAATAAAAATTATACAAATTAAATGTTAGCTATTATTTAATTGCACAAGACTTTAATCGATTGAATTTTAAGTTTAGATCTTTTCACTGACTTATCATAACAATTGTTAAAGGCTTTAATTTAAAAATTGTTTCTTTCTAATTTATACAAAAAGAAAATAAATGTGAACTTTCATTGCACAAGACTTTTATCAATTGATTTTTAAGCTTAGTTATATTATCAACATAATTGTTAATAGATTTGATGTAAACTCTTTCTTTCTAAATAAAGCTGAAAATATAAAAAAAATACTATTCTTTTATTGTACAAGAACTTTTAGCGATAGATCTTTAAGCTTAGACCTTTTCGCTGATTTATCATAATAATTATTTATTGATTTTAAAAATAAAATATTGCTCATACTTCTATCGATAGATCTTTAAGCTAAGACCTCTTCGCTAATTTATCCTAATAATTGTTAATGAATTTAAAAACAAAATGTTAACTATTAAATGTGAACTACAAATTGTTAATTAAAATAAAAGTATTGTACAAGAACTTTCATCGTTTGGTTCTTAAGCTTAGACCTTTCTGGTGAGTTATCATAATAATTGCTAAGGGATTCGATTTAAACTTTTTTTTTAAGTTATATATAAAAAAAATCATAATGACTACCATTCTTTTATTGTTCAAGAACTTTTATGGGTAGATCTCTAAGTTTAGTTTAATTATCATAAGTTTTTATAGATTTGATTTAAGCTTTATTATTTTCCAAATTAGTCTAAAAATTTTCAACGTTTACTAATCTTTTATTGTAAAGGAACTTTTATCGATTGATCTCTAAGTTCAGATCTTTCTGGTCAGTTATCATAATAATTGTTAATGGATTTGATTTAATCTTTGCTAAACTTGTTTCTCCCCATACTCTCTCTCTCTCTCTCTTCCTCAATCAACCTCACAACTGCATAAAGTAAACAGTAAAGAAAATGTTATTAAAGCCAAATAAAAAGAAACTGTAAAAATCGCACCCCTATTATTGTTGTTGGGTGGGGAGGGGATAGTACCACGATTTTCCACCAGATGCATTTCATGTGTGTAGTTATTATTCATTGTCGTGCTTCAGCAAATATCAAATAAAGTTTTTCTCGACTGCTTCTGGGTTTTTCTCATTTCTCGTACTTCTTTTCAAGGAATATATTTCGCTATACGGTTTTTGCACATATGAGCAGGGCGTGTTTTTCTTTCGCCATGAAGGGTTTTTTTATCTTTTATTTTTTTGTTTTTTTTTAATCGAAGCATTTGTTGCGTGAAATTGTCGTTAGGTTTGTTATTGTGCGGCAATATGTTCGAATTTAAATTGAGTGGGTTGATTTTACTCTATAGGCATGGATTGCTGCTCATTATACCCTATATTTAGGAATCTGTCTAAAAAGAGGTACATATAATCAGTATTGCTAATATTTCAAGAGCAAAACTAATTTAAAATTAAAAACAAGTTGGTTTAATAAAAATTATTATTACAATATTACATTACTTCTATTATATACAATACATATAATATTTATTATTTTAAATGATATACATTTTTTATTATTAGCCAAGTAAATATAACACAAGTGTAAGTTTCTCCTCATAACAGTTTTTCAAGGGTAAAGTTGACATTATGATATGTCGCTGGAAATGCCAGTCATTAAATGCTCATTAATCATAATTAAATGAGCTGTCTTCGAATACTTTCACAATTTTGCTACCAAAAGGATTTAGCATTTCATCGATTTGCACAACTATTCTTTTTTTTGGTGACAATAAATCTCAATTTTGTGCAAATTAGTCGACGATATGGCCAGACGAGCAAACAAACAAACCAAGTTGTAGATGAAGCCAACTGATAAACTGATATATGTATGCATGTATGTGTATTTGGCTTCACTCCTCACTTAAACGCTTACCTGGCACTTGTTGGGGAAAGGAGGCTGTCATGTCTCCCACATATCAAGTGCAGCTATAACTCAACTCAAACCTGCTGATTTTGAGGGGAGGAAACTGCTCTGCACTGACATTTGCTCAATTTATCGTTATTTTTGTGCAAGCAAAAACAAAAAATCAATTTTTGCCTATGATAAAACTCGAAACGAAATGGACCACAGGCCAAAGGAAGAAGGAAACCCCCGTAGAAAGAGTCGCTTGAGGTATACGACTAATCGAATACCCTTGTGTAGCAGGAATAGGGATAATAATCAAATGTAATAATCGCCTATTTGCATCTCGGTGTTATATGTACACTGCAGCTCGTTACAAATATTTAACATACACTGTAAATAACATAACATACGAATATAACATACTCTGTAAGTAAACATAAGAATAACATAGGCTAAGCATAGAAGAGTAGAACATGCTCTATTTGGAATTGATATATTAAATTATAAACTGTTTCTATTAAAAGCCAATGAACAAAACTGATTGTTATATTTATTTTCAAGTCTTGTAAATTGTGTCTAAATATTTCTATTCATTTCTTAAGCTATAAAAAAATAGCAATGCCATTTGTTAGGGCATCAAAATTGGCTTTGAGGCTGGCAAATCGAACTGTACCGAGCTTCAGAGTTGTTGGGGCATTTAAGTGATTTATGTCTTGGAAACTGTTTTTGAAATGTGGCTGAGATTTCTGAGACCTAGGCCAGGCTCATGAGTTTCGAATTGGCATTGACTTTCGACCAAGTCGTCGTCACCGTCGCCGTCACCGCCACCGTCATCGGAGCTGGCCAAAAGTCAAGAGAGCGCCATACGCAAAACTGTCCAAGTATACAAATTGCCCTGGCATGAGTTATTGATGATGCAGGTCATGAAATGAATGACCGAAGGGACGTCGCACCCTCCTAACTGCCCAACTGACTAACTGCCTAGCTGGCTAACTGACTAACTGACTGGATGACTTTGGAAGTGCTCTGTAACAAATGTGTAACGATTTGAATGAAATGTACCCATAGAAAAGATTCAACTGGTCAAGTAACTTGGCTAATTGCACAAACTTTTATTCAAAGTGCACTTGAAGCTGTTTTAATTAAGCTTCAAAATGAGCTCAAATCTTTTCATTTTGTAGGGTAACTGGATTGAGATTGAAAGAGAACGAGCGAACTAATAGTGACTGAAATTTGATTAAAGTAATTAATTTATTCTCTATGTTGAATAACAGTACTTCAATATAGCTAAAAAATTAATAAAAAATTATAAGTGAAATGGGAGAAGTTGTAATGTTATTGCTACGATTAACCCAATTCAATACTACTAATACTTTTTAATCTGATTGGGTTTTTCTGGGGTTGCCTTAATCCTTACAAGAAATGTTGGATTATTTATCATTTTTTCCCCAGACTTTAACTTAATTAATTAACTTAAATTAACTTAAATTAACTTTTTTCTTTTCAGTTTTTAGTTTAAATTTTACATACATTTATTTTATTATATTGTAATTTAATTTTAATTTTAATTTTTAAATATTATTTTAGTTTTTGCCGACTGCTTTTAGTCGTGCTATATTAATAAATAAATAAATAAATAAATAAATAAAAAAATAAATAAATAAATAAATAAATAAATAAATAAATAAATAAATAAATATAATTTGTATTAATTTAATTGCGCAGAAGTTACTTTATTTTATTTTTATTTTTATAAGTTCATTTGGTCAACTGCATTTAGTTGACTTTAAATGAAAAAAACGATAAATATTTTTATCATATAATAAACGCATTTTATTTTTTATACTAAGCTCATTTCTTATAAGTATATATCTTTAACAACCATTTTGGCTCTTCTCTTTTCACTTTCAGTGTGACAAACCCCTTGAATTACACCCAAAAGCATTGACCTAATTATAAAGTCTTAAGATATGCACTAATTTGTACACTTCAGTTATTAAAACACATTCCACATCCGCGTCAAAGGACCAGACAGTCAAACAGACTACCCTAAATATCACGAGATCATAACTCATGTCAGCCATAACAAACTCATATACTTGGTATATTTATGTAAAGCTTTTATCACAGCGACCAAATCGTGTAATTTAATGTTGTGCTAATTTCTGGTGTGGCCAGAAGTCACCCATGCCAATGGGCCAAACCATTTATTTCAGGTGAGAGTCGTGACATTTTTGTGGTCGGCACCCTATAACTGCCCAACTGCGACACTGCCACAAACACAAACACAAACTGTGGCTCATTTCTTGCTCATTTCCGTCAAGTGTTGGCCAAGAAACACGAACTATTTACAAATGACCAGACATTTAAGCAAAATGCTTCCGGCCTGGTCAAGCTAAATGCCTGAAAATTATGCTGTCTCAACATGAAAGGGCAGAAAACGAAGGATAAATCAAACTAGTGACTGAACTTCACCGAATTTCAGATGTCCTTACAAAGATGGAATTTAAAAGAAAAAAAATAATATTTTAATTTTTTTGAAGTAAATAAAATTAAATACAATAAAATTAATTTTTTTACTTTTTTAAAATATTTAAAAATAAAATAAAATTTTTAAACTTTTAAACAATAAATAAATCATTTAAGTAATACAATCAAAAACTGTTAATCATAATAAAAATTAAAATAATGAAAAAAATAATAATGATGATGATAAATATTATATTAAATTCATAATAATAACAAATTATTAACTTATCATTTACAGAAATAGAAATTATAATTATAAAAAAAACAATAATTTTAATAATAATAATTAGAATAATATTCATAATAAATATAAATAAAATAAGCTACGTTGATTGACGTTGATTAGTTTGTATTCATAATAAAAGTAAGTTATTAAATTGTTATATACAGAAATAAAAATTAAAATAATAAAAAAAAAATTGAAATTATTAATGATAATAGTATTCATAATAAATAGAAGTGTAATAAACTATTTTAATTGACTTTTAAAAATTAATATTATAATATATTCATAATAATAATAAATTAATAAATTATTATTTAAAGAAATAATATTTAAAATAATGAAAAGAAACAATAATATTAATAATAAATTCTGTAATAATACTCATAATAAATATAAATATAATGCGCTACTTTGATGTATTCAACAATTTCGGTATCATGCCGCATGATCAAGTTAAGAGTATCCTCTCTTTTAAGAGTGCTGTTCAAAATAAAAACGGTGAGTTATGTAAACATCCAGGATATGCATGGAAGACTCTCAGCACGCTCGGGTGTCACCGTGTCAATTGGGCTCTCCCGACCTCTCCTGCCCTGGCTACTGCTTGTGGCTTGCTGTTAATTAAGTTACAAGGACTAAGAAGCAGGGCGATGATACAATTTCACAAATTTCCGTGCAAGGCGACACCAGCAATCAACGAACGGTAGTCGCCTCGACATAGCCAAACAAATGTCAAATGCTAAAAGCGGCCCACGAGTTAATAAATTGTCGCCGCCGCACCCTCTGATCTGATCTCCCCCGCCCCCTCTTCACCTTTAGTTCAGGCAATGTTGTGCCGTTGCGGGGCGATAAAAGCCAAAATGAATGGTCAATATATGAAACATAAATAATTTTTAGGGGTTGGATTTCCCATTGGTTTTCGTCGTTTTGCGTGTTTGACCAACATTTCCGTTGCGTTGTTTGCATTCAATTAACCAAAACTGACCGAGTTCCTTCTCTCTTAACTATCTACATAAATACATATAAATATATAGTACATATGTGTGCTCTGATGAAACTGCTAATTGAGTGGCTTGACTTGACACATGAGAATCAACCAAGTGTTTAATGAAATATGATTGAGAAAACATAACTATTCTTAATAACATGTATGTATACATATATTGATAATATTGTGTTGAACAAAACATAAAACCAATATGGGCATTTCCATACTCGCGCACGGGACATTCGTACACATTCAAAGTAAAAAAACGGTAAAAAGGAAACGGTTTTTTTTTCTGATGAAGGGCTTAACATATAGCATTTGATTAGCTCTTTCATTGGTGCAAAGAGTGATTTTGGGTAATTTTTCATTTTAAAAATAATAGAAAAATTCAAGTGATTCGCACGGGACACAAAACGGAAGTGACTTGTGAGGTCAACCAATTCAAACGCCAATTTCAGCGAATCCAGAGGCAATATTTTAATGCAATTTATTTTTAACTCTTGTGCATTGATGCCCCTTAAAAATGGTTATGATTTTTTTCAAAGATGACCTGCACTTTTTTTTAAATTCAATTTGACGTAAATTCGCACGGGACATCGCGCACGGGACATTTTTTACCATCACTTTTTAATGTTCTTTCTGTCTCTCTATTTAAAAATTATATGTCCAAAACAGCCCGAAAAACTTATTTAAATTAAATTTTCAATATATTTCTTTGAATTAAAATGGTTCATGTTACAATTTTACTGACCTACTAAGTGTAATCGTTAAAATACAAACGGTCCATTTTGGAAGTCAATTTTTAAGAAAATTGACATAAATATGAAAAAGTGAATTTATTCCAATGTAGAATCTATATGTTCATCCTATTGAATTTTTTCCAGTGTATATTGCTTAAATAAATAACTAAAATACATTTCTGGAAGAAAATTTCAAAAGATGTGAATTTTTGATCAATTTTACGTTTTTGGCCGCGGTGGACCTTTCTGTGGAAATATCAATTATAATTTTAAGCTTTAACTAATGCATGTTCAAGAACAATAGTTGCATGTATTTCTCTTTCTTTTGATGGGCAAAACAATTTGACTCTCTTGGAATAATTGGAAGCGTTTTCTCTTCAGCGTTCAGTTTAATGCAAAGAGAACATATTAATTGTGAAAGCATATGCATACATTTGCAAATGACCTGAGTAAAATAAAGAGAACTCTTCAAGATAATTGACGTATTGATCTAGCTCACGCACAAAAACACACACACACACCCATAAGCAAATGTTCTGATGCAAAAAATACTTACATACCTAAGAGATGGCACAAGTGCTCTCTTAAATGAATGTTATGGATTGGGATATAAAAGAGAGGCAAACTTAAAACATGTAAGGCTTGTATATCAATTCTTCTTTTAGGTATAAGCTTACATATAATAATCAAATTAACTTGTTGATTAAGCTAAAAGGCAGTGAAAGTATTTACATTTAGTTCATAAATAACGTCATTCATTCTTAAATCGAAATTATATTGTCTGTCATCTTATAATTCCCAACTTGTTAGCTAATCACATAGTATCATAGCCCCAAATATCCACTCGCTGATCCATTCCACCATCTGTTGGCAAGAGGCAGAACATAGTACTCTTAAATAAGTAAACATATACATAGTATGCTTGTCCAAAAGTAATCCCTATTATGCCTCCCACATTGAGGGAGCCAGAGATGTGAGCGAGCGAGACAGAGACAGTTGAGTCTGACTTGGCCTGTTCGAATAATAATAATCTTGATTTTGTGGTCAATTGAATTCTTAACTTCCTAAGCGCAAAGAACACAACAAGAAGACAGGAAAAGCAACAGAAACAGCGAAGGAACTCGACAAGATGCGAGTATCTTGAGGGCGTGCAACATGGATGACAGTGCAAAACGGGCTGTGAGGGGAAGGCGGAGGGGAAGGGGGCGTGGCGCCAATTGTGGCGCTTAACAACTCGCAACGGAAAATGACTGACCAGAAAATGTGTGTTGCCTACTTATTGGCCATTGATTTTTGAAAATGGCTCTTGGCTCTTGAATGCGGTCCAAAAAGATATTTGCCGTATAATAGATGGCCAGCTGCTAAGTTAACAAAGTGAAAGAGAGGGGTGAAGAAAGAGAGAGGGAAGAGAAGTACAGTAGGCTACATTACAAATAAGTATTAGCCAATTTTATGCCTTATGCTCTTTATGAGCCAGAGCTGCTTGAGTCTGCTGCTTCACTGAACAAGATTACACTCTCCGGAAAAGTCTTTAGCCGCAACAATTTCCCAAAAGCATTTTCCTGTCACTTGTTGTTGTTGTTATTGTTGTTGTTGCTCCCACGTTTGTTTCGTGTACGAACATCTTTATGGGTAATTAAAACTTTTCCTCATTTTCGTATCGATTCGATTCGATTCTGTTTTGTTTTGTTCTGTCTCAACACCAATTAATTGCACTGCAATAATGCCATTATTTCTCTCCTCCCCTCACCTCTCCTCTGTGTCTGCTATCCGTAAACTATTCTCATTCGAATAGTTTGCCGCACGTTCGAATATGTATTGTATCTTCAACATTATTGAAACGGATAACTCGACGAGCTGAATCCGAGTCTGAAGTTTCCACTTTTGCATTCCGTTTTGGCCAAATTATTTTGGCTGCGAATGTCGGCGCTAAATTCAATTCGCGGCAGTTTCAATTTATTTGCGGTTTCTTTTACGTATGTTTTTTGTTCCCAAAACTTTGGATAATTGAATGGAATTTATTGCAATTGCAAGTTGTAACTTGCATTAACTTGAAACAAACTAGAAAGTCATTTTATTTAATCTATTTTCGAAAAATTGTTGAAATTACAATAATTTTTCATTGCAGAAATACATATAGTATACATATGTAGGTGGTCTAAATTCTACGGTAAAGTCGTGATTAAAAAACTTTAAATAAATAACCAATAAAACAATTTTTTTTATTTAAAAAAACTGGTTTTATTTATCTATAATAAACTATAATTTTGAAAATATAAGTTTTATTGAGAGGGATTAGAAAGACAGAAAATAAAAGAGATAGTATACATTAGGCATCTAAAATTATATGACATTTATTTTCCAAAAAGAACAGGTGATGTTTCACGTATTTCAATATACATAAAATATTTGCATTGCATACTTTTAGGCACCTACATTGCTTAACAACTTAAATCAGCTATTATCACTCTCTATTTGTCAGATACTGTTACGATTCAGTAGGATGATAGAGAATAATAATAATTATATAATTAACGGATATGGCTATACCGATTTGGCTGTTGACGCTGATCAAGAACATATATCCTTTATAAGAGATGCTTTTTTCTCCCTGTTACATATGTACATACATTTCAACAAATACAATATACTTTTTTTCTTATTGTTTAAGTAATGGGTATACAAATTTTCCAGAAATGATCTGTTTTATGTTGATTTATTACTAATAGTTGTTAAGCTATTATACAGTTATAATTATACATTTTTATATTTTAAATAATAAAAAGGTTGTAACTTGTATTTGAAAATAAAAAAGTAACATTCACTTTAAAATGGAAAATAAGTTTCAATGTGTAAAGGTTAATTTCAAAACCTAGTTAGAAATCGAAAATATATCATATTTCTTACATTTATTTTAATATCAAAAATAAATTATATATTGTAATATTTATTTAACAAATAAGAAAAATATAAAGTACTTAACGAAACCTGTGCGGAATTCATCATTATCTTAAGGGATTATTATCATCAGACAACTTGAGGCTGCTGTTGTGGAGTGAGAGGGGAAATCCTTGAGATTGTAACTGTAACTAGCAATTGGGCTTATAGACCACACGTGGTCTCCCCCATTGTGAGATGCCGAAAAGCAGCTTTGCAGCATTATCTCACAGCAAATGTTAACTGCAAAGCCTTTACACAAATTTTCAAGAATTAGCGCCTTGCTCGCAGCAACAACCCCCCAACTGAGTAGGAAGTGGGAAACTTCCGGCTTGTTTGTTGGGGAGCTTAAAACTACGGCCTATGCGAGAACTCGTACAATGCTCTTACGCACACATGGATTGGCCAAATCAACATCATCAGGCAAGACAAATTGCGCTTTGGTAGACTCCAGACTCCAGTTAATACGGCTCCTTCGATGTCCTGGGCCTTCGGGCGAACTCAGGGAACAAAGCGAAAAGAAAAATCCATATTTTATTTTGATTATTTTCCGTCAGGTGTCTGGGCAGGTGTCGATTGCGTTTCGTTTGTGCACAAGTGTGTGTGTGTGTGGGGGACAGGGAAATTAAATTTAGACCCACAGATTTTCTTTCAGTCTTTTCTTTCAACGTCAATCAATTTGCTATGAGGCCAGACAAAAACAAGCCCACAAAAATGTCCCCAGTAATGGGAAAAATTATTGAATTTGTCAACGACTGCTGCAGGCAGTTTTTCCTTAAATTTGTAGATACCTTTGCAAAGGGTATTATTATATTGTCATGAAATGTGACAGTCCTTATAGAGAAAATATATAATTGGTCAAGATAATTTGATATAGAAATTTCGCTTTCATTCGATCTTAAATAAGCCATTAAATTGAAAATCTGTGTTGTTTTTTAATATATAACAACTACACTGACAGATTGTGTATTTTTATACCCGCTACTTAAAAAACAAGTAAAAGGGTATATTGTATTCGTTGAAATGTATTTTTTTTTTTGAAACAATAACAATAACAAAGTTTATTAGACAAGTGTGGAATCCGTACATTCAGATTAGTGACATAACCAACACAATTAATATATTAAAAAGAAGACCTAACCTGTTGCTAAACGCAAAGGAAATGTATGTAACTGAGAGAAGAAAGGGAAAATAAATTATTTATATTCGTGATCAGCATCAACAGCTAAGTTAATATAGCCTATAGTCTATCTGTACGTTTTCTTAGATAAATAACGTTATCTACTTACTTAGCTATCATCCTACCTAATCGCAACAAGATCGGACAAATAGAACGGTAGTTATGTCTGATTTAAGTTTTTCAAGTAAGTTATGCGCCTAAAAGTATGCAACAATTTAAATTTGCTATTCTAAATGCTTGCCATAAATAAGTAACAGATATCCGTACAGTCGGAAAATTAACTATTATTATTTAATCCATCCTGACTAAATTTTGATGAAATCGGTCTACTACATCATACAGATGTCATAGAAACGATCTACTAAAAATCAACTTCTATTATGTAAAACTTTAATTTTTTGAACTAACTCACAGATTTCGTATTTTCTTACAAAATTTAAGCCCTAATTTGGATAAAAATCGTACTAAACCATGTAAGGAATGGTTTAGATTTTAACCCTAAGTATGAAAAACGTTGTTGGTTTGTTGAAACACCTTAACTTTCTATTTTCTTATACACCCTTACCAAATTTAGTTCCCTATATCAGATAGCTGGCATGAAAATATTCAGCTGTAAATTTAATATAGTGCTCAACAAGTGTATCACAAATTCGGCGAGCCAAAGATATCAATTTTTCAGATTTGTTCTATCATCTTAGCATGATTTTGGATATGGCTTAAAGCAGGCGCACAGCCAACAGTGAACAGCTTTAAACTCGAGATTTATGCGTCTTTCGTTGGTGTCAGACAAACAAAATTATGGTTGAAAACGATTTTGTACCTTGCAGTCATACATCATCAAGTTCGCAGCTTGTACAAAGAAGAGGGAGGTGCAGGTGGAGGAGGAAGAGGGGTGGCGAGGGGAGGGGGTGATATAATTCCACCCTACGCCTAAAGTGTAACAACCCTCAACGGTAACAAATTTGTTTGCGACGTTTTTAAATTTCCCAACACACACATATTGCAAATGTTCGTGAAGCTAATGTAAATCGTGTGAGTGTGTGTGAGTGTGTGTGATTGGGGGTAGGGGGGGGAGGGGAGCAGCACCTTATTTAGTCAAGCTCCCGTGCTCGCAGCGAACCGAAGTGATTTGTTGACAAAGAAATTTTTTAATAATTCACCAGCCAAAAAATCCCATTCAGCATAAGTGATGATGTAATTTTGACTAAAAATTGAAAAAATCTCCAAACGTTAAACGCAGGCAACACGCGTCGACGTTCCCTTGACGTAAAATATGTTGCAACAGTCTGTGTGTGAGTTGGTGTGTTTGTGTGTGTGTGTGTGACGATGATGAATGTTACACGCATGCGTTGCACTGATTTTACTGACAGACTGACGCGTCTTCTAAAGCATCCTGCTCCAAATTTACTTAGCACTCAATACGCTTTCAGTAACTGATCCACGGCGAACGCGTTTAAAAAGTCCAGTTGAAGACTTGAAAACTTGCAGTTAAGTAACTCAAGTAACTGCCATTTTCTATGGCTAAATCACATAATAAGAGACAAATTATAATCAACTTGGCAAATATAAGATATTTTTCAAATTATTTATAATTCAAATGAACGGCATCGAGTGAATGAGAAACGAATGAAATGAATGAAGCAAAGATTTTCAGAGTACTCAGAATACAACCAATTTTTTTTTGTAATAATTTATATGTTACAGTTAATATAATATAATAATATAATATAAGTCACAAAATTGGATATCAGAAATTTTGGGGCATAGAAATGTTTTCGTGACTAGATTTTAACATTACAATAAATTACGGCACTTATCCCCCTCACTAGATTTTTTCGGTTATTTATTCATTCAAATTACTTTTCCTTTTTTGAATGTGAAGCTTTTGGTTTCAATTCATTAATTCAATTCATTGGAAGACGCAGCCGAGCTCATTCAATTCATTTGATCATGAATGTCTCATTTGACGTTTTGAATGCAGTCATGCAGCCATGACCTCTAATACATATGTATATCATTAAATAAGTTAAGTATATTAATTTAATGCTAACGTCAATAGTAATTTTTGACTTAAAATAAAATAATGTGTGGTCTGGTAGCTCAGTGATTAGAGTCGCCGACCTGTCACATAAGTAGAACTTCCAGTTTGAAAAAGCTGGGTTCGATTCCCCCCGTCAATGTAGTCAAACATGTGTTTTTAAGTTCTTCGGAATGAAACGCAAAAATATATAGTTCCCGTCATTTAAAAAAAAAAATAAAATAAAATAAAATAAAATAAAATGTTGGCTCAAGTTCAGCAATCTTATTGTTTGGACTTTACTGAAATTCAAACCTTTTTTTCAAATGGCGAAGCATTAGTCATATGATTTGATCGTTGTTTATAAGTGATCTGTTAATCTTAATATGTATTAACATTGATTTTAAAGTACATTTTAAGCCTTACTAATATCGCCAATCAATTCATTTTGTTTAATTTTCAAGAAAATTGTCTTTTAGAAAACAATAAAGAACAGAACTGTTCGGAAAAAAGCACCCAAAACTGTCAGAACATCGCTTAGCTAAACAATATTTTGTCTTAAAATATATACAATACAATGATACAATTTCTGGGAGCCTTATTTTATCCGAGCACAATAATAGTTTAAATTAATTTATGTAAATTTCGATCACGCAAAAGATTCGTGGGCGAGCCTTTTCTAATATTTTTTGCGAGTCAATGCTAAAATACATTGCAAAAGATAAACTATTGATCTTTAAATTTAGTTGAATATGATATGTTTTTTCGAGAATGTACATCCGATATGATATAAGTAAGTATATACGGACGTGTTTTAGAAGGTTTTCACATATAATTTACCTGCCATTCACCCAACATTATTTCGATATTCTTAGTCTTATCTCCCTTACTATCTATCTTACATCTAATGAAGCGCATAATGTTTGTTGGTTGTTTTCAGGGGAATCTCATAATTTTGCCAAGCAAATTGATAGTTGACCACAAGTTGTAATGGGCCCATGGTCTCCCCAATCTGCCCAGTCTATCCAATGTGCCACATTTCTGTGGTAATGCGCATGGCTCATTAGTTTTTGCCTAATTTGCGATGCAGGCCGTTTTGGTAAAAGCAAAAGCGGTTTGCCTGCTAATGGAATTCAATCAATTTTCATTTATTTCGATTACGAAATTCGCACCACCAACGCAAAATGGTCACTACTTCATTCAACCAACCCCCACCACAATCTCATCCGGAGTCTTCCATCCGATTTGGGGGTTCGGGCAAATGGGCACTGAAAAATTTCTTAATTATCCTGACGTGCAGCCGCCTCGATATTGACGGGGGAAAAGGAAGAAGTACTTGTTTTGGTTGACATGCTCCATCAGCTCTCGTTCTAGAATTACAACATTCTGTATTCCTAATGTTTGTTTGGACAAAGCAAGACAAATGAGGCGAACCCATCAAAGTTATATTTACTGAGTTTTACTTACAAGTAATTTATAAAAAGTACGGCAGCGAATTGTCGATTATATAAAACACATTAAGAAGCTTAAAGAGACGCTGAAAACAGCCTTAAATTTTCTTCAATTTTCTCTCATCTTTTGTTGGTTTTCCTACCATTTCCATATTGCATATTTAATGCGACTTGAAAACAATATGCCACAAATAACTGTCAATACAACAATACAAAACAAATGAAATGAAAGGAAATATTTGAAAAACTTGCACAAAAATAAAGAAAAAACCAGTGAAAAAGGTTGAAGCATAATCTGCTTATCGAAGGACTGCAGACAGAAGGACAGACAACTCCTCCCACCTTATCCCAACTACCATAATTTTACTTTTCTCATAAGAATGATGTGAAAATATTTTATTTGAATTATTCTTTCTCTTGTTGCAAATGAAATGCAAAAAATGAAATTAAATTGTCCGCCCCCTTTGCATTTGCTTTCGTTTTTCATGTTTATCGCACCAAAAACAAAACAAAAAAATAAACAAATGAACGGGTTCAAAGTTTGCACTTCTATATGAATGAATCAAAATAAAAAGGGTCCGACAATCACCTGTCCCAAACTCAATTCCCATGCAATGCAAATAATTATGTAACCGATATTTGGATGTACATAAAAATACATACAAAGCAACAAGTTCATTAAAAGCGCAAGCAAATTTTGAACATAACGAAGTGGAGAGGTTTTTGACGAAGTCGATATTTATATACTCTTATTTATTTCTAAAAAAAATACAAACTTAATTAATAAAAGTCTTACAGTAATTATGCTAAAATATTAATTTTATAGAAAGCAAAATTAAGAGAAAACAGAAAAATCAAATAGAAAATTTATCAAAAATTTTAATTTTAATAAAAATTATAAAATTTGTTCAATACTTCCGCTCTAAAATATGTATCATAGCTTTTCTATTGCTCTTGCAATTAGTTCTTTGTACATAAGTATGTATATTTCTAAACAAAGTGGCGTATCATTTAAAAATTTAAATTAATTTGAAATTTGGTGTGGTATATAGAAAGCTAATGTAGCCAGAATATTATTTATTTAAATTTTAAAACAGCATCTAGCTGCTGTGTATATTTAACAGCGAGATGCAAATAGTCAATTATTACATTTAATATTATCTAAATCTCTATTTCTGTTACACTAATAAGTTCTTAAAATTTCCAAAGTCGTTAAAAAATTTGCACAAAGTTACAAAAATATTTTTAAGGTAAAACAAAATTGTTATAGTCATGTGGGCTTATTATAAAATCAATGTACCCGCAGTAGACTTGAACATTATGCAATTGCAAGCGCAGGAAGGAACAGAAGAAGGAGGAGCCAGCAAATCTGCAAGTCAAATCTTTCTGGCCATTGGCAATAGTAGGCACAGGATACATTCGTATATCGAAGACAACCACGCTGCGAGCCCGAAAACAGTTGAACAGTTGAACAGTCGGAGACGCAGGTTTTACCTTTACCTCAATTATAATGAGAAAAGCAAACGAATTGGGAATAATTTTCAATTCACTTGTTACCCACCTACATTCACGGCATTTTGGCAGCGATCTTGCGATATTATTCCCTTTTCGAGTGCGCCCTTTTGTGTTCATTATTTACATACACATATTCGAGCGTTCACAATTTTATTCATTCCAATTCATGTGAAGGCCTCTGGCTTTGTTTGAAAGTGCAGTCTTCGAGTCTTTTGGGTGCCTGATAAAGCTGTTAATCTTTTTCGGAGATAGGCGTGGCTTGTTGGCCAAGTGGCAAAGACCAAGTTAACAATTGCTGGATTCTGCCATCGGTTTTCTAGTTAACATAATATTAAGCCAGAATGCTTTCTTCGAGAGGGCTCGACTACGAGATACCCTGGGCCAAACATATTTTTGTCAAATCTTGTCATGATTTTTGACAATAATATTATTATGAAAATTGTCAAATTTTAAATGAATCACATTTGGTTATAATATTCATATTATTTTGATTTGAACTAAAAAAATATACAAAGAAGACGTTGGACTCTGCCTATTTTAAAGGAAAATGGCTAGGAAACTTACTTGCTTTAAACTTACTCATACATAACTTAGAAACTAAACTAAATAAATAATAATATGAAAAATAATATATATATTAAAAAAAAATAATAATAATAGAATTATAAATAGCAGTAATAATAGCTATAAGAATAATAAGAATTGATTTTTCATTTACATTGTTTAACCTAAGCTACTTTCCTTTCCAAAACTTGAATGTAATCTTAAACTTAAGTATGACCAACGCCTTAATTTATATGGCTTGTCTTGTAGAGCTAGGAATTAAATAAATAAAAATAAAAAATAAACATAAATATCAAATGCGCATACAACAATGGCTTAATTATTTGATTTTGCCTCAAATTTCCATCAATGCGTTCACCAGAACCCTATCAAAAATTTTTTGATTAGTATTACTTGCGACATCTGAAATTTCAGTTTAATTTTAAACTTTTAAATGATTTGTAGGCGTTTAGTGTTTTTTTTTCTCAAAAGCTAAATCTTTAACTTAATTATATATAAGGGTTTCCGGAGCCTGTAGATGATTGAGCAAATTATTTTTGAAAATATTTGAATCTTTTCTGTAAAGATGGGAGTAATTTCTGTGTACTGATTCCTTATCTAAACAAAAGGGAAATAAACTAATTGTGATCATTATAATTGAAAAAATAAATTCGAGAATAAAACTTACACATCTGATATAAAATATAAATAAATAATTGTTAATTTCCCAAAAAAAAAACAACTTTTAATCATTATTTCTTTCAATTAAGAATAAAATAAAATAAAAAAAATTAATATGTAAATAAAATTAACCATCAGCCATAGACCAAATTCATGAAAAATAAAAAACTTTAGTTATCATTGAAACTTTTGTTGCCTAAATTAAATCGAATTTGCGTACATACTCGTATATACATAATCCGAAATACGACCAAAATAACAGAAACATTAAGCTAACAAGGTGCAAAAGTAAATTAAAAATCATTTCAGCTGTTTGTTTATTTGTGTGCTGATCGTGGAATTGTTAACAGCTCAGAAATGCAAACAATTTGAAGGTGAAACTCGCACATTCATTAATTGGGCAGCTGCAAAAATGAAATTGGCGGAAATTCAGATATCAAAATAAAAACATAAAATCAATGAAATGCAAGAAACTGCGGAAGCTTTATTTCCGATATTTTGGATGCCCGGCAAGGCGACAGGTATCGACTATATTCGATAAAGTAGCCATATCTTATGTCTTGTTCCAGTGTTTTTTGCTCACTGAGAGCAGAGAGAGAGTAACGTTGTTCCTTAGTCCAGGGCATACAAAGTTTTCTAACTCACAAGCAACAAAGTATTTCAATGGGGAATTTTCATATTAATTAATTTCCATTTCCGTTTTGTTATCATGCGTACGCCGATTTTTACCTTTATGCAGACTAAGCAATTAATCAAGTTTAATTACGCCAACGTTGGGAGGGAGGAAGTTAGGCAACCATTGAACCCACCCAGAAGCAGCAACAGCCCCAGAGATTCTAGGCAACGTTGGCCGCATTAATCACTTGAATATGCTAACATTTCTCATGTGTTCGTCGGCAAATGGTCGAAAGGGAGGCGAGAGGGGTTGAAAGATAAGAGTCTCAGAGAAAGGAACTCGCACGTAAACAATGCATTTAAATACAGTCGAACTTCCCTAACTCGAACTTCCCTAACTCGAAGTTTCTCTAACTCGAACAAAATCGAGTGGCAATAGCGTTTACTAGGCAAATTCCATACAATTCTACTTCCCTAACTCGAACTTCCCTAACTCGAATTTCTCCCTAACTCGAACAAAAATATTGGCCCGTACTTCTGTAAGTCGAATTTTTCGGGAAAATCTCCAATAAAGTTTGAATTTTTTTTTGTTTCTGCTTTATGCTTTTGTTAACGGATCGTTTGGATATGTAATATTGATGTACATTAACATATGGTGATGTAATATGATAAAATATTGCATCAAAAATTGTTTAGGCTTGTGAAATTGCTATAGGAAAGATGCTCGAAATGTACTTCTTTGTCAGCGCACCAGCTCAATAATATTTATCATGACACCAGCACGTGTATTCAAATTTTTATCTCTTTAAGAAATTTTTAAACTTATTTGTTAAGAAATTGAAAAGTGATCCAGTTTAAATGGAAAATTAATTATGTCATTTGATTCGGGAACATCTTCTGGATACAGCAAAAGAACGATAAATCCTATTTTTGAGAATATCGACAGGACTTGAACAAACTGAAATTTTTGTTGTTGAAAATAACAAGAAAAGTTTTCAATTTGAAATGTATTTATGAATGAATAAAATTGTAGTTTCATTTAAAAAACTAAAAAAGAAAAATTCCCTAACTCGAAGTCTCCCTAACTCGAACTTTTTTCGTGGATAATGGTGATTCGAGTTAGGGAAGTTCGACTG